>JACXGM010001934.1:18845-50600 GCA_016801145.1 Umbra pygmaea | reverse complement strand
TGGTCCAGGGGGACTGGCTGCCATTCCATTCCAAGAACTGAGAAGAAAGATTTCCTCCATTCAGCAGCTAAAAAAAACAACAATACCGTACCTTCCCTTCATCTTCTGCCCCACCAGTGAAGGTCTTGGAGGGTGTTGTTCACCGCGCTCGTCTCTGACTGATTTATTTCCCCTCTGAAGAGACAAAGTCAGCTTGGAGCCCAAAGCCCAGGAGGTGAAGAGGCCACTCCATGAACATTCCCCAGAGGTATGCAGCATTGCCACCCCCACAACCAGGCCTCCTCATGTATCATAACCGTATACACCACCTCAGACCTAGGTCAACAGGAAGGAGTCTCACTGGTAACCCGGGAGAGTTGGAGGATAGAAGAACGCATATGGTACATTGTCATTGCCCGGTTCAGCCCATTTCGGCTCAGACCAGGAGAAGGAGAATAGTTTAGCTAAAACACCTCCCATATGGGAGCGTGGAATGCACCGGCCACTCTCATATGTCTGCATGTCTACACAATCTGTTGCCTTGGGATAAAGGAATTAAAACAAAAAACGAAGGAATGAAAGTAAGGAGAAAATGTAATGGACATCGAGAGGGAGAGGGAGTTTCAGCATACACACATGAACATGCATGTACGCACACACATTCCTCTTTAATGAAGTCAAGCAGGAGCGATCATCTCAAACCGAGGGAGACGTCAATCTAGGCGCTGCAGCGGCACCTTGAAGGGGTGAAACATGGAGCCGTTTTCGATTAAAGGAACCCATGGCCCCCACACCATCATGTCAGCTCCCCCGTGTCTATCCTTCCATCCAGCCTGGAGAGGGTTGAAGTGCCAAGAAGAGAGTCAGCTGAGAAGTAGAAGAGCCATAGATGTTTTCCTTCTGTCCAAAAAAAACGTATTTGAACACGATTATTGCGGAGATCATGACAAAGTGTGTTGAACTGGATCCTCCTCACGAATAAAACATACTCTATTATCTACTTACTGTTCTTTTAATTATTTCACTGCAAATGCTCATTGTCATTGGCACATTAGAGTAACAGAATTAACCCATTTACTGAATAAACATTCCACCAATTATAGATGCAGTGACAGCACACATTTACACAGAACATATTGTTTTCAGGCTGGAGTATACATGCCTGTCATTCCTTAATGCAGTGTGGAGAACTGAGAACACCATCTCCCACAAGGCCCTGTACATGAACACATACAGTATAGTTTAATGTACATTATACTATCAACCAGTCATCTGGCCTCAGTGGGATAACCACTTTGTTATGTAACCCAGTCAAATAAATTACCTCAGTGTAGCTGACCCTGTGGGAGCGCTCTGACATTGGGTGTAGCCTACACCTATAGGTACTATGAATCACAATGTGTCCTCATTACATGGTTAAGCAAGTCAGCTAGCTATATTATGTCCTTGTTGCATGATTAAGTTGTGCAGAGTGGTATATCATGTCCTCGTGTACAGCGTATGCTCCAAGTCCAGACATCACGCAGGCTACACCATCCTTGTTGCAAGGCCATGATCTGGCTCAGATAGCAGTCTAGTGTTATAGGGATGCTTCAAAGTGCAAAATCAGGGTTAAATGTTAGGGGTCAGGTTGATCTGGGTTCCATGATCCACTCCAGTGTCTGTAAACTCCTTCGGGGTGGCCTTCGCCCCTCCTCCCTGGGCCTCAGGAAACGGCAGTAGAGGGAGTTTGTTTTTGGTCTGAAATGAGCTCTTCCTGAGGCAGTGGGTTTATTGTTGAAGGGAAAGAGGAGAGGGTTGATGGATATAGGTAGCCAGGGAGGCCAGGGCACGACCAGGGGTCTGGGACGTATTACACTCCAGACTCCCATCGAAGAATACCTCACAACATCTCACTCCCCATGTGGTCCTTGGACACAGCAGCCTCAGGTTACATTGATGGCACGCTCGCAGATGGAGTCACCCCGAATACCCTGTTTTGGCCCTGATCTTTGGTGGTATATTGTACAGCACACGCGCCTGTTGCTTCAAAGGGATGAGGACTGGTTTGAATACATGGACTGACAGCCAATCTAAATGTAGTTCACTTCTCATTGCTTCACAACGTGTCCTGATTAAATCTAGAGTGAGCTACAACTAAGTGATGTTTAGTATCAACAATAAAATGCAGATGGAAAATAAACGAGAACAAAACAGTAACGGTCTAGGAAGACCAGATTGTATTTAGAAAACTATGGCTGGGACCCTGAGTCATTGCAGACAGGTTTTCGGATCCTGGTTGCGACAAACCAGCAGTCCCTGTGGATCCAACATAGATCAACAAAAAATGTGCTGGATGGTTGCATGTCAGACAGGGCTGCCTTGTGTTGTTACACTGTAGAAACTCCTTGTGGTAGGTCGGTTGCATTTCGGGTCCATTGTGGTTGTTCATTGGGGAATAAGTTCACCTCAAGCATGTTTGGTGAGAAGAATAATGTTGTAACCTTCTACACTCCTGTACCTACTGTGAAATAGTTTGACACGGTGGAGCTATACTTGTGTATTTTACATTGTTGGGGGAAAAATAGAACAAAACTAATGTAAATACAAATTATACATCAAATGGCTAAGAGGAAAAAGTATTAGAAGTTTTTCAAACCATGTACTGTAACAAATAGTTTGAGTGCCTGTGGGCCTGAGATGTGTGACTGTTGGTTCAATTGCACTAGATAGCTCAGTCAAAATTATTGAATGAAAAACAATTCTGTTTGAAGTTGAGTCAGTGAGGTCTGCAGTGGTGCTGATGTTCTTGGCACTTAAGGATACCAGTCCAGATTTCCTTTTTAACCCTTCAAGGTCTAAGGGGTTTTAGGTCCGCCTGGCACAAAGTTCACTTGACCTACAGTGAAGTGCATTATTGTTCTGGACTCAGCAAACCCATGGCTACAACATGGATGAATGAAATCCAACATCCTGGGTCATTGAATGTTATGTTTTATTAAATATTTATCCTAAAAAAATAAAGAATGTATGTATATTTTGTTGTTTTTTATGTGTAAAAGCATGTAGACTATTATAAATTAAGGCTTTTTCTTGCTTATTGTCAAGCCCCCAGGGCTCCTATTGTGCAAAGATATACAAAAGTCAACATCAAAAGGCTGCATCCATTTCTTACTATATTTTTATACAATTTATTTTGGTGAAACGTAACCTAACTTGTTACTTTCACAATTCAAGTATTTAGTTACTAGGTACATTTATATTGACAAAACATTTTCTGTTTTCGAACACAAGTTAATAATTTATTATCCGTTGTTGTTATTTCATTAGTGCACCTCCACGCCAATCAAAAAAAGGAGAGATCTCGCACTTAAATTGTAATGCCTTATAAGGATAGGAGTTTAGCGAAATGGAAGAATACATAGCTTAGATATAAACAGCTTGAAATATTCACATTATTTTAAAACTATCAAAAGGCAGGGAGGATAAATAAATGTGGCCAAAATATCGATACTACTGATATTAAGTCTCGTGTTAGAAGATCAATACTACTAGCGTCATTAGGATTGATACCCCTTTGAGTTTCTCTCTTTTACACATTTCATCAAAGAATAGAACTGTCACACTTGGCAAACAATGTTTCGTGCTTCTCCAGCTTCGCTGCTGTTGCTTGTGACTGTGCAGTGCACTCAAACAATGAACATAGGGGTCGCGCACATTTAAGCAACCTAGCTCTGCTGGCCATTGAGAGGAACCTAGCTCTGCTGGCCATTTAAGCAACCTAGCTCTGCTGGCCATTGAGAGGACACTGGTCAAGTCACTGGAAAAGGCTAATGCCATTTAAGCAACCTAGCTCTGCTGGCCATTGAGAGGACACTGGTCAAGTTACTGGAAAATACTTTTGGTACGACAAGGTCACAGAGCATTTTCTTGAAAGGAATGTAAGCAGAATAAGTATAAATTGACAATTTTATGATGTAGGCTGAAAATGAGCTTCCCCTCTTTGAAAGGCCAGCAGCTGCCACCGGTAAAAAGCCTTTAAAAAAAGTAATTTAAAGTAGTTTAATTTGTTACTTTCAATAAAGAGTAATGCAGTAACGTAATATAGTTACTTTCAATAAAGTGTAACGCAGTAACGTAATGTCGCGCATGTCGCGGCGCGCACCATAACTAGCCGGAACGCAATATTATGAATCCTACTATGGCCAAGCCAAGACCCGCCCTATGCCTACCACTGATTGGCTACGCACTTCAACACAGTTTTTGTAATGTTAACCCTAACCTTAATCCTAAACTTAACCTCTGTAACGGCATGCCTAACCTTACCCGTTAGTAACCTGATGCCTAACCTGAACCCTAACTTTAACCGTGAATTTTGTAATATAATCCAGTACGCAAACAAACAAGGCCATAACGTGAGGTACAAGGTAATGGAGGTTTTTATACATTATCCTGTTTCTTTAGAAATAAATAATGGACAAATAGAGTCTTTAAACACTTCAAATGTGAATTGATTTGCTGTCAAACTGTAAAATGAATAGGAGTCTATGGAATGCTAACGTAAGGTGATAGCCAGGTAGTATCAGACTCCACCCAGAGCTCCTTCAACTTCTGGGTCCAAGCTTACCCCCCTGATTGTGACACATAAAGGCAACATATTTTTACAAGTCTCACAAGTGGCAGGTAGAAATTCCAGCACTCACCTTACAATTAAGCCAGTCCTGAAAAGAAACCAGATTAATAAAAATGCATTCCTACTAAGATCAGGTTATTTCGCCAAATTTTTTAGGGCGGAAAATAGTTTGCTTCAATCAATTTAAATGGTAACAAGTTGTTTAGGACCCATGATTGGGTTTAAACTTGATTAAACTTGATTCAAATTATTGAAATAATTGGTTAATAAATGTATACTTTTGTCCAATGAGTATTGTATGATACTAAACCTAGACACACCAAAAAGCATCATGTAAAAAGCAGGTGCGATTTCTTTTAAGACTGCAAGGGAAGCTCGGCTTCCCCTAAAATGTCAAATATGTACTATTGTGTTAACATTTTATTGACTATGCGTAGAACCAGGGATGGACTGGGACAAAAATTCGGCCTGGGACTTTGGATGGATCGGCCAGTGCGCGCGCTGTATCTGTCGCTCCCCATGTTTGTTATTCACTGTGGGTTTCTCCGCATCTGAATATAGAGGAACTCTCTCTCGATTTTGACAGCAGGGCCAGAGCGCGGTTTTGCGGATGCAACAGCCAGTCCATTTCAGCCTACTTTCACTTGTTTTAATACGTCCGACCAGCCGTCAAAGTAAAATATGACGGCCCGTTCGGCCCGGAATGGACTGGCCGTTTGGGAAAATTCCCAATCCTCCCGATGGCTAGTCCGTCCCTGGTTAGAACACGTTCATCTCGAAGATGAGTTCGTTCAGAATCAGCTACATATAGCAGGTCGACTGACTCGTTTTCCTTCTCATACATTCCCCTAGCATCACGGTGCATTTCAATGTTGAAACAATTGGAGCTACATCTGCAGATGTAGAAAGGAGCTTCTCTTGTTTAAAGCGGCTCAAGTCCTACATCCCGTAACACAATGGGCTAAGGCCATTTAAGCAACCTAGCTCTGCTGGCCATTGAGAGGACACTGGTCAAGTCACTGGAAAATACTTTTGGTACGACAAGGTCACAGAGCATTTTCCTGAAAGGAACGTAAGCAGAATTTAAGTATAAATTGACAATTTTATGATGTAGGCTGAAAATGAGCTTCCCCTCTTTGAAAGGCCAGCAGCTGCCACTGGTAAAAAGCCTTTAAAAAAAGTAACTTAAAGTAGTTTAATTTGTTACTTTCAATAAAGAGTAATGCAGTAACGTAATATAGTTACTTTCAATAAAGTGTAATGCAGTAACGTAATGTAGTTACATTTTGGAGAAGTAACTAAGTAAAGTAACTACTTATTAAAGTAATGTTCTCCAACAATGGTAGCAATATATATAACATGTCTGGCAGCCTACTGCTCACACACACAACACACGAAACAGGGACGTATCCACATTGATACACAACACACACAAGCGGAGGGGAAACATATATTGGAACACTAATTATAGAACAGGGATCAGCTGATGTTAATTGGTGAAGTAACAAAACAAGTGCAGTGAGATAAGTGCAGTGAGTAATGGAGTTATGTGCATGGCTGACAACAGGTGGCAACTCATGCTGTGGCTAGTCCCATTCAGGTCATGACACCCACTATTATCGGCATACCCAGCAGTTGTTTTGAAAAACATGTTTTCCAGTGTTTTAATTGAATCAAGCTATGTTTTGTGATTATTAGTGTAATAACAATGTTAGCTAGGTTGTTCTGGAATGTCTTTTCTGAATTGTTTGTATAAATATTGCTATTTTTATAATCAGCTACCATCCCGTTATTGGTGACTTCCCTATTTAGTTTAATTACATTATATTTTAGGTTGTTTTTGGTTTTAAAAAGTGACAGTCACTTGTTTGCTTGTATTCTTGAAAAGGAATAAACAACTGAACAACTTTTCCTTGCCTACCACAGTATGCCCTCATGTGGACTTTTATTCTTTCCATATATGGTAAAGATTGACAGTGGTTGTTTATGTGTAAAATATTATTTAACACAGACAATTGATATATTTCTGTCTTCTAGCATGTATATGGACATTTAGACAAATAAGCTATCAACGTTTGCAACACATTAAGCTATAATTAGGAGCTTACAATTTGGATTTAACATGATGTGGTGTTTATTGCCCAGGTCGAATTCATGATTTGCAGTGCACAACACTAGGTGGCGTGAGGGGTGAAACAAAAGTTAATATTTCCCAACTTAATCCAAATTACCAACAACAATTTCAGCTTAATTGGGGATGCTGTTTGGGACTGGAGTGAATGAAACAGTGTGTAGCACATTAAACCCATTGTGTGATACTGTTCCGTTTCCCCCAGTCCGGATGATAATGCGAGCCCGGTGTTCCCAATTAAGATCCATTCACTCCGGCCCCTTTTACAGTGGATTTCTCGTCAAACTACAACCTTTTTTTTACAGTGTAGTCATGTTTTAGTTTTTCATAGATCACTGGTAAGTTATGAACTTCTTTTACCTGGTCAATAGGGTCTTACTGAGGAACCTCCTATAAGTTGTGAACTCAGCCCAACCTAGAAAATTAATCTGTTACGCTAACTTTTGGCATCTCTGGGTAGGGGGAATGAGTCAGTTACAGTTGCAGAATTCACTCTTTGGTAATCTGTGCAAAATCTGTCTTGGGAATCAAGATACAAGGTGAGCTGCACAGACTTGTGTTGGGCTTTACCATGTCATACTGTAATAAATACCTCCTTTTTTATACAAGTCCTTTTTGCTGCGTTCAAACGATAAGGGTGGTGTTTGATAGGAACAGCATCCCCTACATTAAGGTTGTGTTTCAGCACAGATGTCCGCCCAGGACCGCCCTGGAAAATGCTTGAAAAATTGTTTATTAGGTTCACCAAGGGTTTAGCCTGTTCACCCTCTAAATGTTCCAACAAGGAAGGCAATTTATTCAGCATGTCAGAGTTACACAGACTTTCACACTGTTGTAAGTTATTTCGTAGTGTCAACCCATCCTCATCGTCCCCCTCTAGGTCAGACATCAGCATCACTGCTACACAAGAAACTGTGGGCTGGATCAACCGATCAGAGAAGTCAGTGGGGGAATCTCATAACTGATATGCCTTAAGCATGCTGATATACTCTAGATCTGCGCATCCGATCTGGAGTTGTGATAATGTGTGTCACTGAGTTTCCTTTCAATTACATGTGGACCTGTTCTTAAAATCCTCCCAACAATATTAGTTCCCTCACGCCTGCATAGGTAGAAACCTTGCTGGATGAACACCAGCAATCAAACAAAGATTCTATATCTCTGGCAAATTCTACAAATGTTCTGTCAGTGTTCGATTCCTAAACTTCTGCCTATATGCTTCAGCCCCTTTAATGCGCTCAGCACAGTGGCTTTAACCACTTCATACTGCAAACTATCCTCAAGGGAGGGAGCAGCAATGACATCCTGGGCTTTTCCAAAAAATGTACACTGTATGAGGCCAAACTTCCTGCGGTCAAACACCAAAAATAGGAATCCATCTCAGATTCACGGACCGAGGGAACCAACTCTAATTCAAACTCTAGTCGCCTTATCAGTTACAGTTCCCTTGCCTCCAATTCCAACTGAACTAATCTTAGCAGAGTAAACTTACTCAAACCCTCAGACACGTCCGATCTACTGTGACCAGCAGAAGATGGGTCAAACCTGGGCAAGGTGAAGGGGGTAGGAGGAGCCTCAGCCCTCTCCACACTAACTAAACTTTCTCCTCACTATCCAGACCAGAGGCCTCACCACCTTTATCCACTAAGGACATAACACCCTTCTCCACTAACTTCTCCTGGACTAAGGAAAACAACTCTGCTTTAAGGGCCACATTTAGGGACTTGAATGTGATAGTGGCTAGCCACTAAGACCACTAAGTCTGCCTTACGCAGCCTGGCTAACGAATCCGCAGAGGGAGAAACAATAAATTCCTCAACCTGAGGCAGCCATGCTAATTAACTAGCTACACTGGCAGGCAAAACACTTCCCACTTCTGGGATACCCTAGGACCACCCAGACCAGACACCCAACATGTGACCACGGCAATGGATTTATCCCGGACGAGCCCCCAATTATTACGTTCCCTCACTGGAGGGAAAGCAACAACCTGTAACTGCATGGTGGGCGCAATGCCTGGAGTGAAAGTGTAGGTGTGGACAACAGAGACGACACACCAGAAATATGGAGGTTATCCTTGCTGTGCGAACATATGACTTTTGTTTTTATCAAAAATAATAATTCTCCTTCAAATAAATAAAACTATTAAATAATTAACAAATCCACTCCATGCTAGGAAGAAAAATAAATGGTGGAGAAGGACCTAACAAGGGTGTCAAATTAAAAAAAACTGTAAAAGTTTGTGAACTTCCCTAAACCTCTTACCTGCCTGACACATTCTAAACCTGTTACTCTGACCTAACTACTACAGTCAACTGGGGTGACAACCACTAGCATCCAACCTAATGTGTATAACAAAGGTTAACTATGGTTGAGAGTAAACCCCAGGGTAATCGTACCTGGCCCTTCTTTGGGGAAAACAAAAACAGGTAGGAGACACACACAAACGTAGCAGGCTCAGACAGGGCAATTAAACGTAGCAGGTTCAGATAGGGACATTAAGCTATTAAGCTCATCCCAAACAAGAGCTTAACAAAAATGCTCTTTACCAAGAATTGGTCCGCCACAAAAAGTACCAATAGCAAACAGCTATCATCTCCCCTTTAGCCATCCATCAGGGGTCTTTATGTGTGAGCTGCTTCAGGTTCTCAATCAGCCCCAATCAGCTAATCCACCAACAAGCTGCACCTGTGAGAAGAGAGAGAGAGGGAGCGAGACACTACCATAGTGGGAGAAAGAGAGAAAACCAAAAGCAAAACAAACAGAACCATATTCTGGTTCGTAACATCGTCGGACTGACCAACTACGGGACTTTGTGTAGGTGGGTGTATCATGACCTCCGTTCAAACAGATAACTTTGGTTTCATTATCTAACGTTTGAGTGTGTGCTTTTTTGTTTAAACTTTTCAAAAAAATTTAATCTATTTACTTACACTATATGCTTACATAGATGTAAATAAAACAAAAGTCCAGCATGAAGGCAGGTGGCCGAGAAAGTTTGTGCTTCTGGTTTTCACTTGTAAATATAACGTCAGTATATACTGATTAGTGGCTAGCTAGTTTGCTAGTGACACACTATTCACAAAACATTTGCCTATCCCCGCTAGATTCGCCCAAAGTGGTTAGCTTGTGGGAGTGGTGGCTGGTGTGCTGGCTGACACAATCAGTGCTAGCTGATTACAATGGTAGTTTGCTCGCTAGTCTAACACTTACACATGCAAAACAAAGGGTGCACACAAATGGTAACACTAAGCACTAGAAGCATTAGCATTTTTATAATAAAAATCAAAAATGAACAGAGGAAACAGCTATACATTGTATGTACTGATTAGTGGATTGGAGTCCAGGTGTGGGCAATGATGAGAGCAGAAAGACCAGGATAATGAAGGCTGTTGGGTCAGTGGCAGCCAGTAGACCAGAGAAAATTAGCACCAGAGGGGGAGGGGAAACAGAGCAGGGGTGAAAATATAAATGCACAAAAACCATTATAATGTTGAAGAGAAAACATAAAAGGAAGATAAGTAGGACAGAGGGAGGAGGGTAGTTAGAAATCAAATGCATCTTTCCTTTTGAGGTCAAGCCCCTTCTGCCATCCACCCCTGGCTTCCTTCCTTCTCCCCCCGGCCCTCTTCTCTCTGCTCTGGAGCTGCTGGCTGATGCCCATGTGGACTATGTCTTTGATGTGGACCATTTAGCTTGCGTGATCCATAGCTGGCTGCTGCCTTTGATCATTGGCTGCCTGGATTTTCTTAACAGATTTGATAAATGGAAGTCTACAGATGGCTACGTCTCACAGCCATTCAACGCACACTCCACAGCTACCACACCTGTGTCTTCGGGCAGGTAAATCAGTGCTATGATCCCCAGACAGATGGCACTAAACACAATGAATGTAGTTTCTGTTTTCTCTGCAGTGGCCACTCCACAAGTGTCTGTCCCCTCCTACACCAACAACCGGCTGCCACGGAAATTGAATGTTCCACCACAATACAGGACTGACACCACTATAATGGACCGTTCCACTACTATGCGTCTTACCCAACTATAATGGAATGTTCCACCACTATACGTCTAACCCAACTGTAATGAAACATTCCACCACTATACAAGACTTATACCACTATAATGGAACGTTCCACCACTATACCGGACTGACACCACTATAATGGAATGTTCCACCACTATACAGGACTGACACCACTATAATGGAACGTTCCACCACTATACCGGACTGACACCACTATAATGGAATATTCCACCACTATACAGGACTGACACCATTATAATGGAACGTTCCACCACTATACAGGACTGACACCACTATAATGGAACGTTCCACCACTATACCGGACTGACACCACTATAATGGAACGTTCCACCACTATACAGGACTGACACCACTATAATAGAACGTTCCACCACTATACAGGACTGACACCACTATAATGGAACGTTCCACCACTATACCGGACTGACACCACTATAATGGAACGTTCCACCACTATACAGGACTGACACCACTATAATGGAACGTTCCACCACTATACCGGACTGACACCACTATAATGGAACGTTCCACCACTATACAGGACTGACACCTGTCACGTCTCCCTCTGCTATTGCTCCCCCTTCTGATATGTTGTAGCTCTAGCGAGCCTACTGATGCCACCACTACTTTCCATCATACTTGTTTGTTATTGTCGGTCATCAGTATGTGTATTTAATTTGTCACTTGTCATGTTAATCTGCGTTATTGTTACCTGTATGTTTGGTGTATGCTACTTAACTGATTTGTTTAAGAATCATAGTTTTTCCAGGCTGTGTATGTGGTTACTGAAGGATGAATATGACTGTTTACACATTTCACTAAAGACTCATTTGGAATATATCCTGCGTTTGGCTCCTTCTTACTCACCAAAACGTTATAGAATAATGCATCATATACCATGGAGCCAACAGGTTGTATCTAGCTGGCCAGTATCATGGACAGAGTTCAAACACGGCGAGATACTGGCCAGTTTAGGCTCTGCTATGGACCTTGTTGCTGAGGTAGTTCTGTCCCTGCCCAGAGTGTACGACGGACTGGGTCCTGTTGTTAGTGTTTCCTGCTGCAGCCAGGTTTGTAGTTCATCACGACGGCATCCTCGGCAACAGGATGTAAACAGTATAATTGCTGCTTTCCTGCCTGTCGGCAGGGTCCTTCAATGGGCCAATGCTGTGTGGAGGGAAGAAAATCCTGTGGTTGATGACTACGAGGACTTCACCTGCCTCCATCACCCTTGAGTTCTGCACTCTTGCTGCGTGGGCTGGGTGGAACGAGCAGGCCCTATTGATCACTTCCACTGGGGTCCATGTGAGGATGTCAAGTGTGAGTTGCCCGGTTGAGACAGCACCATGTGTTTCGATCAACTGGTAGACATGGCCATCCGCCTTGACAACCTGCTTATGGCTCTTGGCTATGCTGGGAGGAGGCATGGGCGGTTGTCCCCGTACTCATGGAATTAGGGGTTTAGGGACTTCTGGGGGCAGAGAGAGAGCCCAGAGGACACTGGAACACAGCACTGTCTATGGCAAGAGGGGCCACTTTGCAGCATACTATCATCTGCATCTCTTTGGCCTCAGAGGCTGTGGGTCAGGCTCTCACGCGACACCCCAGGTAACCATACATTTTTCCATTTCAGAATGGGTTGGTACACGTGATGATTCAATCACAATTCATGATTATAATTCTTTAGCACCCCTTTAGGCACTAATAGATTCTGGCACAAATATTTTGGATAGGGCTTCAGAGCAAAGCTTACACATCCCATTGAATCTGCGTCCTCTAGATAACCAAACCTTGGGGCCTGGGCTGGTATATGATGTCACCAGCCTTGTTACCATCTCCAACACACAGTTGCAATTACGTTACACATAATTGACTTGCCTTCCTTCCCATTAGTGTTAGGGCTTCCTTGGGTGTCGCTTCATAACCCTGTTACTTCCTAGCCTCTAAGATCCATATAGGGGTGGTCGTGTGAGTGTCTGTGGATGTGTCTTATGGTCTCATTAGGCACGACCATGGTAAAGGTTTCAGACAGTGCCCCCGACATTCCCATTCCACCTGAGTTTCAGGACCTTTCCTGTGCCTTTTCTAAAACACAAGCTACCAATTTTTGGGGATTGTGATATTGTGTATCTCATCTGTTTTTCAGGAATTCATCAACGACATCTAAGGTGTAGCATGGTGGTCTCCATCGACAACATTTTGTTATCTTCTACACATGACCAGCATTTTGCCATGGTCCATCGGTGCTTGAAAAACAGCTGGAGCATGATTTGTATGTCAAGGCTGAGAAGTGTCTTTTCTTGCTGCAATCTGTCTACTTCCTTGGCTACCATAGCCAAGCATTGACGCCGTGCTTAATTGGCCGACCACAATCATATAAACTTAGTGCAGTGGTTTTTAAGCCTCACTTACTATTACAGGAGGATTATCCAGGGCTTTAGCAGAGCGGCTGCATCGATCACCTCCTTGTTATAGGGTGGGCCCAAGAAACTCTGTTGGAGTGCTCTTAGCTCACTGAAGGATTTGTTCTCATCGACTCTGGTGTTGGCTCACCCTGACCTGTCCTTGCCCTTTGGGATGTAAGTAGATGCTTCAGAGGCCAGTGTTGGGGAAGTGCTCTCCCAATGTTCAGGTCCACCTACCAAGCTCCTCCCAAATGCCTTTTTCTATATAAAGCTCAGTCCTATGAATTGTAAATACTATGTGGGTGACTGTAAGCTCCTAGTCATGGTTAAGACCCTGACGGTGGGGACACCAGTGGTATTAACACACATAACACAGTTTCGACACACTTTGTCATGTGACCAGAAGTGTTTTTGAAACATGGTTCCGATGCAGTGATCTGACGAAAGCATAGACAGTTTTGACACTTGAGTGTCGAGCGCCCATCACTACCAAACTGAGCAATCAGTGGAGAAGCGCCTTAGTCAAGGAGGTGACGAAGAACCCAATGGTCACTCTGACAGAGCTACAGCATTTCTCTGTGGAGAGAGGAGAACTTTCCAGAAGAACGACCATCTCTGCAGCACTCCACCAATCAGGCCTTTATGGTAGAGTGACGGAAGCCACTCAGTAAAAGGCACATGAGAGCACACCTGGAGTTTCAAAATTCTCTGGTCTGATGAAACAAAGATTGAACTCTATGGCCTGAATGGCAAGCGTCATGTCTGGAGGAAACCAGGGACCGCTCATCACCTGGCCAATACATTCGGTGCAAGACTCTACTTCCATTCTACTTCCGCTCCCTCGAGTGTGTGGGTCTATACTTCTGGCAAGATGGTAATGTTTTACACCAAATGTCTCCAAGACCTGTCCAAGCTAACCATATCAGACATCCACAGACTCGTCCAAAAGGGATGATCTTCCCCCCTGAGTAAATGGGAAAAGGGGTAAAAGATATACCTATCAGGTTTTATTGACAATTACTGTATGAAGGTAAGTTTGAAATTGACAGAAAAACACATTCACATTGTGGTATCGCTAACTAGATAGCAGTAGCTATGTAGCTAACATTTACGTCTGTTGTCCTGTAAAGATTTTAGATATGTATAATTATCAATTGTTTTTAACATTTAAAATTTTTTAGTTGAGGTGCATACGACAAAAAAACAAAACGCAGCAACCTGAAAAAGTGCTAACTTTTCAGAACCAGAAGAAACTATTCAATTGGGCGCAGAGAAAACATAAACTTTCGCTATCGGACACTACGTTTAGACAGCTGCCAAGTTAGAATTAGTATGAGATTGTTGAGTATTTTTTTTGGGTTTGTGTTGTAATATATTGGTTCAAGTTCAAGTCAGATTCTGGGGTATTTTTGTGGATATAGTTGGTGATGTGGATGTAGAATAACAATAATACAACTTTAGTCTGTTTATTTGACTTAAACCTGAACTATACTTTAATGGACACCCCAGAAACTGGTTGTTACTGCTCCCGCTCTTTAGAGCATAAGTTTAAGTAGGCCTGTTCATGATGGGTACATCAGTCAGTGTGAGGTAAGAGCTTAATTTGTATCCTCAATCTAGGCTAACCTGTTCAATGCTTTACTAACACTGTTGTTCCAACTGTATTATAATACCAAGAAAATATTTTAGGAGATTAGTGAGGCTGGCTTATTTGTTCTGATTGTTCTGGTAGCCTAATGAATCATACCACTACTATTTGTTTGAATGGTTAGTCTGCTTTCACCTCTCACTTTTAGTGTTTTTTATAGTTGTTATCTAATTAATACTAAAATCATGTTTTATTCATAGATCACTTTTGAGGACTGTTCACCAATTCAAATTTCTGTGGCTGAGTGCTCCTGTGTGGCTGGAACCGCTCTCTGCAACCACAATGTGGCACTACTTTATCAGACTACAAAGTACTCTACGTTGTAACTGATAGCAGTACCGCCTGTCCTCAGCTGCACAGAAACTGAGCAGCGATGGCATAAACCACAAAGACTGGTAAGTACTTAAGAACTTAGGCTAATCACAAATTGTTGATGTTTCATTTATTTTAGAAATCGGATATAAACTCTACCCACCTTGTTTCAAAAGCACACTGAAGGCAAAACGAGTGCATCATTACCACATCTATTACAGTTAGCTAGCTCTGCCAATTGCATTAAGAGGGGATTGGAGAAACCTGTGAGGCCTGTCTTTTGTATCAGTGTGGTTAGTATGTGATGGTATGTTATGGTGGCTAACCAACTTCTGTCCTTAAGTTTTATTTGTTTGTTTATTTGTTTGTTTACTTGATAGGGTGTGAACCCAGGCAGAGTGGGTAACATGGTCTTCATCTCAAAAAAGCCCAAGTCAAGACAGTACAAAGCTGCTTATGGTGTAAGGATATATTCACTGTCAAATAAGAATGTATTCTGCAGTCAGATTATTTTGTTTTGAGAGTTATTGTTTTTTTATTTCTCATTATGACTGTTTTCAAGGAGGCAAAGGAGCAAGCACTACAAAGCAATGCGGGGGGACTTGCCAGACACATAGACAGTAAAAAATGAATGGATGAACTAACGCCATTCATTCCTATGGAGAGTGAAGTCAATTAGAAGCACTTTTCAGTGGTAGCCGAGTGTACTGCGCAGCCTAAAGCTGAGCGTGATGACATACATGTGACGTGAGCAACGTCTCTGAAAGTTGAAATTCTTCTTGTAGCCGTGCCAAGAGAAATCTGAATAATTCTGAATCTTGCCTCTTGCAGAGAAGAAGAGCAGGAAGTAACATCGACAAGAATATCAGTTTTAAACATGATTTCTTTTCTGTTTACCGTATTATTTATGAGGATGAATATCATAACATGCCGAAATAATTACAGAATATATTTGAGTGTTCTTTTTGCAAATATGTGCAATATGTGCTTCATTTGCATTAACGTTACAATCTTGTTTTATTTTGTTTGTTTTTCACTGCATGCTGTTAATTATAAGCATGGCTTTGTGACATCAGAGGCAGTATTTCGATTTCGTTTACACAACGCTCTGCAGTTTCAGACAGATCTACAGTAGCCTATGTGTTTCATTCATCTGCCGGTGGTGTCACCATTTCTCATTTCACCCCTTTTTTGTGCGTACGCCTGGGTCAGAGTTGCCGTGAAGGACCGCACATTTTCCCGTCAAGTTAGCTTTTTATAAATCCCAATTATTGCGTAGAGAGCTGCGTACGTCTTCTTTTGGGCGTACGCCACGTTTATAAATGAGGCCCCTGGCCAGCCCAATCCTCCATTCGCCCCCAGAGACGCTGTAAATCTGTAAAACAGTATTGATGATTGATTAGTAGATCAGCCTTGAAAACAATGCTTAATCCTAACTGTCATCTGTCACTGAGTTCCTCATTCATATAGCTGTACTGTGTGTCAGGGTGAGAGAGCACAGAGCAGCAGCAGGAGAGAGAATGAGACATGATAAAGTATGCAATAAGCTTATAAGAAGCAAACACACCTGATGATAAAACATTTATATAGTATAGTTAAATAGTTAAAATGTTGACCTCTAAGAGGTTTTAATGGCTAGTTGTTTAATGACTGACATCCACTCAGGAACTGACACAAGACGTTACAGAAAAAAAAACTAAAATCTCCACCAAAATATATTGTTTTGTCCTTCTACCACTGTACATCTCATGTATTTATCTATTTGCCATGATAGACAACAAGAGACTCAGGGCATGAACTGACTGACAGGGAAGTTAGTGAAGTGAGTGTGATGATGGATGCCCATATTGTCAAGGGTAAAGTGTACTGTACATCCATATTGTGACGTTACCTCAAATTGGTCCGGTAACACACATCTTTGACACTGTCAATTCCTCACATCCCAGAATTCATGAACACAGCACACACCAACGGTTGCAATCACCAGAATACTAAAACCCTGCACTCAGTCACTATCTGTATATAAGCCAGCAGGTTAGAAATCCTCCTTGCGAGGTATTGTTTCTTGTCTGAGCTATTGAGCGTTATTTGTTGAACATTGAAATCCTGTGTTTTGACCTCTTGCTTTTCTTCCTGTTTACTGAGCTGCCTCACGATTCCGTAATACTCCCTGTGATTCCCTGTGCTTCAACCCTTACCGCCTGTTGTTAAATTCAAGAAATCGGATCCTGATTTGATGCCTTTACGTGAGACTTCACGTGTACCGACCCCTGGCATTTGACCATCAACCCAGCTCCAACATCTGTACATTCTGACCTGGGATTTCTGTGTACCTATCTCTGCTTGATACAAGATTACTCTTATTTCGCTGTATACATGCCTGGCTTTGTTCCTAGTTTTACTGGCAAGATTTACTATTAAAAAACCTATTATTATTATCCTGTCTCCGGTCATTACACATATTTAACTCAGTTTCTGTTTGGTGCACATGTACATGCTGATAGTCTATGTAATGAAGACTTAAAGATGCTATGTAACTCCTAGCAGGCCAAATTTTATGTAGATGTTTTTTTTATAATTTTGTATAGAAATGTTTTTACTGAACAAAAAAACTATACGCGGACAATATAAACAATTTCTGAAAATAAACATAATTTTGTCAATAATATGCATTCATTGCTAGTTAGATATTGTGAAATGTTTTGGCTTTTTTTATTAATTTGATTATTGTTAAACATGATTGATAATTAAAGATGCAGTCTCTGGGTGGTCCGCATGTCACAACAGACGTGTGGATGAAGGAGAGTGGGAGACCCAGGCGAGTAGATGATTTGCGGTAGTTTAATAAACAACAATCCAGGGAGTGTACAGGTTCTCTAGTTGTAGGTGAATCAGACAGGCGAGTAGCACAACGATAATATATATACACCCTAAGTGTTAAATTAACACTCTTCAGTGTGTATGTAGGTCCACTGGACCTATATAAACACTGCAAGTGTTAATTTAACACTGATGTTTTTACTGTGTATGTACGTACATAAACTCCTAAGGAGTGTCTGTCATACTTTAGCCATGAACTTCCTAGTTTATATCAGGTGGTTTGTTGATGTGGGGCACAAAACATGACTTAGTACATAATTAACATAGCACATAATTCAATTTTAAGTTAAAATGTGGTGGTTTGTTCATGTGGGGCACAAATCATGACATAGTGCACAGGGACCCTTTTTAGCTCAATAGCGCCACTTGCAACCAAAATCACAGACATTTTTTATACTGACAGCATTAACCCTCCTAGGTCGATTGACGCTCTAGAGCTACGAACCGTAGATGCTAGCAACTGAAGCTTGGTACCGTTGGAAAGGGGAGACCTATACGCAAATAATGAGTGGTGGCACATCTCTGTGTGTTACTCACAGCCGGAGATATCGCACCTCAAAGCCGACGATGGTCTTTCTTTTTGACTAAAAATATCACAGACAGGAAGTAGGAAGTGAAAATGACAAAATAACAAATTTTTCAATAACATAGGACATCATCCTGCATAAAAGAACAATTTTTGGAGATAGAATTTAGCTGGGTTTTTAAAACGTATAGAAATTTAGTTAGAAATGAGTGTAGCATTTTGATGTTGACTTGATTGTATGGCCCCCAAACATTGCACACTGGTCCAGGACCCCTGGGGGCTTGACAATAAGCAATAAAATGCCTTATGCACTATAGATAACATGCTTTTACATGTAAAAAACAACAAATAATACATACGTTCTTTAGATTTTTTGAATAAATATTGAATAAAACATAAAATTCAATGACCCAGGATGTTGGATTTCATTCATCCATGGTGTAGCCATGGGTCTTCTGAATCCAAAACCATAAGGCACTTCACTGTAGGTCAAAGTATGACCTTTCTAGAGGCCAAAAAGTCAACTGTGTGCCAAGCGGACCTAAGACCCCTTAGACCTTTAAGGGTCAACACAACTGGCAGAGGCAATGCCAGTAAACCTTATTCTCTCTAAAGGCCTAGAAAGACAGCAAATTGAAACCAGGGAAAACTTAATCAAAATAATAGGTGGTATCCAATATTTGGCCAGACAAGGGAAAGCTTTCCAAGGTCATGATCATACAGATGGCAACAATAAGTAGCTACTTTAGTACAAAGAGGGAGATTAATTTTAAATTTAACCTTTATTTAACCAGGTAAGTTGACTAAGAACAATTTCTTATTTACAGCAACGACCTGGGAGCAATTAGGGCAGGGGTGTCAAACCGGTTTCATGGAGGGCCGAGTGTATGCTGGTTTTTGGTCTTTCCCTTCAAAAAGAGCCCAATTAAGACCTAGACTGCCAGGTAAGAGGAGATCCTAACCAATTAGTGACCTACTCAAATCAGCCCTGTACAAGGTAAAAGCAAAAACCTGCATACACTCGGCCCTCCATGGAACCGGTTTGACACCTATGAATTAGGGTAAAGTGTCTTGCCCAAGGACACAACGACAGTTGGCTCAGTCGGGAATCGAACTGGCAACCTTCTGACTACAAGTCTGACTCCCTACCCACTGAGCCATCTGCGACCCTAAATGTCTAATGTAGCCCAGAAATCCAAACTGAGGTCCTTTCATATTTAAGCATTTTCATTGTAGATTTATTTTATGAAATACAAATAATTTTTTTAAATAGATTTCCAGAACCTACATGTACTGTAAGTTAGTTGAAATGTGTTCTAGTTCATCTTCTTTTGGTTGAATCCCACCTCCGAAGGCCATCCTCTCTAATGTTCGAAACCCTACTACTCCCTTGTCGTGTCATACCGAGGCCTCCAGTTTACGTCCAGAGTAGGGAGATCATTAATGGAGCGCTTCAGAGTTGTGTCAGTCTGTACCTCCGGTTTCCATCTGGAGTCTAACAGGCAGGTGGAACATATGATTCAGTAGGTGGGTAGTTTCATGTTATTTCTTCATACATATGTTGTTTGGGTTCAATAACCAAGCATAGATAGAGAAGATATAACTTTCTTTACTTCAGGTGAGTAAAACAACACCTTTATCTCCAGATTATCTGTGCATGCTCCCTTTTATCAAATACCATGCCATCCCTGCTTGTTTGTATCATTACAGGTAGGTTGTTGCTGCCAGGACCGGCCAGGGAAGTGGTAAGTATTTCTGCCCTGGGGGAGTAGGTGCAAAGTTCCCACTGCCACTCCTCTACCAATCTCACACCCTTCCAGGGTGTGTTGGGTACCAGCTGGTTCTGGCACCATGGCATCCAAGCCAGACCCAGCTTACAGTGCACTGAGGAGATGTGGAATGCCGCCCAGGTTCGCCTTCAGCACTCAGTGTGCCGTCAGAAGGTCCAGGCAGACCGCTGCAGTAGGTGAGGTGTCGGTCTTTGTACCAATTGACCGGATCTGACTCTCGACCCAGAACCTGCCCGTCTTCCTGCACTGCCCGAAGCTGGGTCCGCAGTTTGTGGGGCCGTTTAAAGTCCTGACGAGAGTGAATGAGGTGACCTATAGACTACAACTCCCTGTTAATTACTGAATTAACACCTCTTTCCATGCCTCTCTCCTCAGGCCGGTGATACCCGGACCTCTCCATGACATTCGGGTGTGGGTTGACATCAAGGGTGGGCTGAGATACTCTGTCTGGTCCATTCTGGATTGGAGGTGCTATGTGGGGTATCTTCAGTACCTGGTGGGAGCAGATCGGCTCGAAGGAGCAGCCCTGGGTGCCGGAGCGGGACATTCTGGATCCCTCTCTGCTGTGTGACCTCCATCTCTGTCGTCCAGAGCCTCCTGTGCCGCGTCCCAGTGGCCATGCCTGGGGTTTCAGAGAGGATTAACTGTTACATCTATGTTATCTGTTATTGCTCCCCCCTCTGGTATGTTGGAGATCTGGCAGTCAATGTACCAGCTTACTGATGCAACTGCCCCTTCCCAACACACCTGTTTCTTATTGTCAGTCATCAATATTTGTATTTATGTTCTCCCTTCTGTATTTGTTACCTGTATGTTTGATGTATACTATCTGCCTGTTTTGCAGAAGACACTTTGATTTTCCAGGATGTGCCTGTGGTTACTGAAGTATGAATCAATTGGAGTGTATATACATTCCAATATCCTGCATTTGACATACTTTCTACTCACCAAACACCACTATGAAGGAACGTTCCGCCATTATACAGGACCGCCTCCCCTAACATATAACGTTCCACCATTATTCAACACTGACACCACTATAATGGAACGTTCCACCACTATACAGGCAGCTTGACTGGGAAGATTCATTTGTGGGGGAACGGGGGGCGTGGTAGTTTTGGGCATTTATGTGTGCATATGTTTTTTGACAAATGGAGGAAGGCGAGGCATATGAGAGCTAACCAATGTCCTGACAACTACCAGCTGCCAACAGACACACACAGGAGATTGTAGGTGTAAGAGTGATTTACATGTGACAGATTTTGGTGCGGTGATCTAAGCTCCCGACTTTGGGCCACACTTGCCCCGGGCGACACACACACATAGTTGTCTACAGCTAATCTTGTGGAGACCAGAAAACATAAAAATCCATGTTACCTAACCTTAACCCTAACCTTAGTCATAATCCTAACCTTAACCTCACACTATCCTTAACCTCACTCTAATCCTAATCTTAACCTCAATAACCAAATATTTATGCCTAGATTTAACCTTCCCCTAAAGCCTAAACTTAATCCTAACCTATCATCCCTGAACCTGAAAGTGCCCTACATTTTACCCCTTAACCTAATTGTAATTGTGGCTCTAAACATAACCAGTAACCCAGAAAATGACTTTGTCTTGACGGCGACCAGCAAAATTTCCTGATTGGCATTTTTGTCAAATATTTATTTCCCTGTAGAGATGTGTGGTCCTAATACGATTTGTTAAACCACAACACACACAGAACTCTGGTCACATTTATAGCAGACATTCTCCAGCTATAAAGTCAGGTGTTTACTAAAAGGAAAGTTCAAGGTCACACCTGAGTATGGGTCGGTTATCTTCCAGCCTCTATCCCTGTTGGGGTTGCCATTATCTCTATTGAAAGGGTCTGGGACAACGTGCCCATGTAGAGGCATGGTAGGAAAGAACAGAGGCTTACAGGCTACATTCAGGGGCCCAGAAGATGACAGGCTTCACGTGCAAAGCATCCATACATCATTGTCAATAGTCTTGTGTTGTCTGCCAATAGACGACTGTGTTAGTTATTCTTCTGCTATCAGGGTGATCCGCTCTCTGGCTCCTGTTAAATGCCTTCTCTCTAGTCTTACCACTTAGCTCCAGCCCCATAAAGCGGGCCAATGCGCCTCAGAGGACTGTTAATTACAGCAGTGGAACTGGAGTGTGACCTGTGTTAGTGCATGTTAACCCAGCTTTAATGGACTCTGTCACCAGCACCACATGACTGATGGTGTTGTTGTGAGATGACGCTGGCATTTACATTCTGAGATTACCACAGTTGCTTTACTTTGGACTGATAATAACGAAAACCGAGGCACCCCAGGGAATGGTAGTTTAACTACCTCTTCTTAAACCCCCCTCATCCACGCTCTCTAGTAATGAGAACTTGATGTGGTAACAAGCTTTAAAACAAACACAGAACTTCAGGGTGTTTGTGTTTGTCCAGTGCTCTCTGAGATCATATAAACACATAAACATGGTTTACGTGGTCTAGATCTTTGGCCGTCTACTCAATTGGTAATGATCTCTGTCAAGGGCATTGGTCTACCAAGTTTATAGGTCTGTCTACATTAAGATTTTGGTTTTAAGTGTGCGTGTGTATGTGTTTATCTGTATGTGGTGTTTATGTGCAGTCATTTCATTATATTCTGTTTTCCCAAACAGAGCCATATTAGGGAGGACACATTTTGGTTGGTCCTCAAGTGCAAAATGTTTTTTTCTTAGGCTTTATAGGTTAAGGTTAGTGTTACAATCATGGTACGAGTTAGGCAATTTGGGTTAGGATTAGGAGAAAGGATTAGGTTTAGGGTTAAGGTTAGGTTTATGGTGATGTATATGTTCATGTGTGTGTTAATGAGTGAAGGAGTGTGTGAATGTACATGCACACAGAGATAAACATTGGACCTTATTTTCTGCTCAGGTGGAATGAGTGCACCGGAGAATGAGGTAGCGGCTAGAGAGCTAATGCTTGAGACACACGCTGGAGTCAAATTCAATTACCTTAAGTGGTCCAGACTGAAAATGACTGGGTCTGTTTCAAATTGGGCCATTTTTGGCTCACAAAAACACCAATTTAACTGAACTAAATGCAATATGAGCCTAATATGGGCCATCATGATTAAAACTTTTACACACAAAAGAACTATCAACAGCTAATGTCTAGAGCTCAACCCATTGTTGGAAGGAGGTTACAGTATACGGCAGATGATCACTAACTGTCAATGCCCAGGTTTTGAAGGTTGATGGTTTGTATTGTAGTCTGGATATACTGGTATATACATTCTCTTTCCAACTCTAGTAGACAAAAGACTGCAATATCACCTTAAAACGACTCAGTCCTGGGTGTGTCATTGTTCTTAAACATTCCAAAACGTCTGAAATCTTCCTTTGTTCGTTTCCCTACAAACAGACATCTATCTCCCTGGGAAGTGCCTACAATCATCGCTATCCATGTAATGATTCCCAACATATCTGCCAGACAGACAATTCCCATATGAAAAATATGCTACGTGACTGTCCACATGGTAGTGATTTCTAATCTGCACATCGGCAAATACTGGAAGAGATGTGGTCTTAAGTTATCAGATCCCGCTAAAGACCTACCTTTGTGGAAACGCAGAGACAGAGCATCTAAATTGCATAATGAGATCAAAGGTGGCTTGTGTTTTTGTGACATAGTTCAGTGTAGTACACAGATCCAGCATGAGGTGTATTATCAGCTTGACAGGTCCAAACGAATGGGCCATTTCTCTAATATAGAACAGATACTTCAAATGTTTTACATTCAGCAAAATGGTGACCTCCTGGATTTTTTCTAAACAAAATCCAGAGTCACATGGTTAACCCACAGAAAGAAAACAAATGGATTGTGTCTGCGTGGCCCAGCCACTTTCACAAAGTGAAAAATTATGTCCACAACTCACTTTGTGTGCGTTGGACACTGTACATGTGTTTCTATGTTTGTGCGGTGTATTTAACCTTTATTCACGTAAACCACTCTTGCGATATGTACAGTACATTTGTATAGTTGTAGATGTGGAGCTGTTTTCTATGTTGTTTTCCGATATTAGCTAATGCCTGTAGCTTATCTTCAGTAATGTCTGCCTCTGTCAGTCTTCCCACTAGGTCAAACTATGTGGAAGAGAACCGAAGTGGGACCAGCCTCTGGATCCAATGACATGCACTGAAATATCCCCACGTGAACTCAACAGACCGATCTGATGCCCAAGTTCATCCAGGAAAACTAGCAAAACCCTAACTTAAGGGAAGAGAATCCACAAAAGCCAAACATCCGCACATGAACAGTGAACGTGCAAATGTTTCTGAAAGCATGTCACGTCTTTCACACCATGAAGCTATATCCTGCAGATGAAAAGAAACCTGTAAAACAAGCAGCCCATTCCTTCCGTCGGACACATTTTCTCTCTGAGAGGTTTTTATCACCAGGAGCAGTTGGTCTAAGTCAGAGTCTGGAGCAGGGGTGGCAGACAGCCAGGGGGAACTGAGGGGTGATGAAGTGGGCCACCTGAACAAACCCGCGTGGGTCTAAGGACCAGGATTTATGGGTCTCTTCCCTCAGGCTGGGGCCCGTCTCTGGGGATGCTCTGTCGGGGGAAGAACTGGCTCTCAGTCTCACGTTCTCGCTCTGTTTCTCTCTCCCTCATTGTCTCTTGCAGTCTCGCTCTCCAGAAATCTTGGACAGCTGTTTGTCCAGAACTGCTTTCTTTCCCGAGACGTATTCTGCCTCCTCATGCCCACTCCTAATTCCATCCCACACACAACCTCTGCCCCTACATGTTAAACACGTTACAAAGCTAACCACAGACATTATCTACTCAAGTCAACAGTCTTGTCTTGTAGACCTTGTGATATCATCACTGTTTTAATAGTTATGTGTGTTCATGGTAGAAACATTTTTAACTGTGTCTGAATCTTGTGAATCTGCCATTATAAGGAATGTATTGTACAGCTGGTAGTTAGTGTGTGTGCACAACATTCCAGAGGAGAAAGTCACATATTTTCTAGATGTAGGAAATACACTGTAAAAAAACATGTTTTGATGCTCAAAAACAGTACTTGACAATTTCACAAGAATTAAAAAAAATGTACTTAGTTATATTTACAAAGATCCTACAAGCTTCATCTTTATCTTAAAACAATGTTTTTTTAAGTAAAAATCACGAGTGGCAATTAGGGCAAAAAATTTGATACAGGGTACAGAAACAAAAAAAAACTTTTACCCTCAAACATACCAAGTACATTTAAAAGCCCATTATACTAGCAGTTAAAGAGGATTTCTTTCAATGTCGTTAAAGAGGATTTCTCCACCCTAGCAACCATGAAATTTTGGCAGAGGTAACTATCGCCTCAAGTAAAAGTAAAATCACTGACTACAGACATTCAGCAACAGCAAATTTCCCTTGACAGTGGTAAATGTTGTTATACACCTCTTGAGACGCAGGGTAGTAAAATCAAATGAAGTGTGCGGCAAATGTGTCCTGCTTTGCTGCAGATATTACAATAATTAATCCAGGCCTTGCACGCTTCTTTGCCATGATATTCCACTAGACTATCCAAGTCCATCTCTGATTTGGGAATTAAAGAACTCTTACTCATTTCTCATGACTTTAACAGTTCTCAATGCTTGTCTTGGAGCTGGAATCTATAGTAAAAAAAAGCTCAATAAAGTAGTAAAAACAATCATATTTGTATTTAATTGTTTTTGTCTGAATTCCGAGGTAGTTTCCAAGGTAAGCCCAAAAACATTCAATACTTTTAATAAACCATATTTGGATTGTACGAACAACAACATATAAACCGTAACATAAACCCGAACATGCTTTCAGTGTCACAGAAAAATTTGAGCAGAATAGCACTGTGACGTGTACCGGAGACTCGATATTACTGCCTGTGTTTGAATAGGGCCTCGAGTCAAACAGCTTTTCTTTCTGCTGGTCACTACAGTGAATTTAGTTACCAACATGGAGAGGTTGGCTGGAACGTCCAGGCCTGTGTAATGGATGTGTTTACCATAGACCTAATCCCCATGTCTGATGCGGCTTCTCTGGACGTGTGAGAAGGAAATGCCGGCTAAATGCAGTCACCGCCACCTAATGAGGTGGTTTAGCTAGCGTCCATGTCTTCCCTCCTCTCCAAAACCAGCCTGTAATTAGGGCTCCAGCTTCTCCACCTCTTCTGGCCTGCTTGCGTCACAAGTGCGTCCGTCCATATTTCTGCCCGTGTCCCTGTGAACATTGTTGTGCTTTCGTGAAGGCTGAACCCAACGCTCTGCCTGCCACTCAAGCCTGCAAATGTGGTTTTGGTAAAGGGATGACAAGGGAATGGTTATGAGGAAATTACTTTATTTAGACCGTTTAAGATGAATGCTGGACTTGTGTGTCTTGGGTCTTTGATTCTCTGGCACATACACACTCACACAACATGAACTCCATGAACGTGTGTGTGTGTCCTCATGGCAGTGCTGGTCTTGGCAGTGCCCGTGTTCCTGTCCTAATGGTTAAGCAGCATGCTCATGCCACTCTGCCTAATGACAGGCTTGGGTTATTCCACTGAAGTGTACATTTTTTAGCATCAGCAAGCAGGGAAAAGGCACTGCACCTCTCCGAGCACAAAGGTGGTGTGAGGACACCATGAACACGTCTACAAACTGTAGGTAGACATACACTTGTAATGTACAAAACAATCTGTGAAAAAACTGCAATTTTATTTTACAAACATTTCCTTCAAGACAATAACAGAAAATACTTTGTGAACACAGTAAATGTCCGTTAACACGAGGATCTGATATTACTTTTAAACGACATCTAATGTGTTTATAAAATATTCTTTGTTATTGTCTTGGAGAAAATGTCAGTAGAATAATAGAAAAAGTACTGGCAGCAAATTACCAGTAATTTTACAGTTTTTTCAAAGATTTGTTTTTACAGTGTGCAAGTGTATTTACAGTAGTTCTGGGTATTTGTTTGCTTGCGCTATCTTCCAACTATTCCTCAGAGATCTATCCACTGTCTGATAGCGCCCTTATGGGTATGTTTTCATTCTACACAACCTCCAAATACTAAGCAGAGGGCACATAGATCGTTCGTTTACAAGTAGTGCACTTGTGTAAGAAATAGGGAGCCATTAGGGACAACACAAATGCACATCCCTGGTCTGCACTTAGACACACTACTAGACTGTAAACAAAGGAGGGAGAGGGAGAGACAGCATGTGTCTTTGAAAACACAGGGGTGGTTTAGGACAGCTTGGTTTGTCTTGGCTTTTGTTTAGCCTAACTGTCCCTTATTTAGATAGTAAACTTCCGAGCTACTTTGGAATGTAGACTTTCTACTGGCCACATGTTTTACTTTTCAATTCCCTTCGAGACAGCCGGAGTGTAATGTGACCTAATAGTCTCCTGAAGCAAAGCAGAGGAGGGAACCGGAGTGGCAGAGGAGAATCCGTCATCTCAACACCACTTGGTCGGCCTTAATAAGATACTCTCTGGGGACTTCATGGGGCTAACAGTAGGCTATGCTTTGTCACATTCATATGACGCTAATGCTAGGCTACACTGTCTTATCCTAGGGGCTTGTTTGACGCTAATGCTAGTCCAAGCTATTTCATTTGTCGAGACCTGTCTGATGTTACAGCTAAGCTAAAATAAACAATGCTATCCTTCACCCAGGGGCCTGTATAATGCTAATGCTAGGCTACGCTATCTCACTCCAAGGTGCCTGTATGATGTTAATGCTAGGTTATGCTATCCCATTCCCAGGGGTCTGTATTATATTACTGCTAAGCTAGACCACATTTCCATTGGCTGCTCAGGTCCTGACACAGTTTCTCTGGTTGCCGGTAGGCTCCTGTTCTTTCCCGCGGCCTCAGCTGACTTCCACTTGCATCAATGAGGAAGGACAAAGAAGAAGAATGGGCCTTTTCATCAGGCAGGACTGGCGCTACATGAACATTTCAAACAAGTAACGTGATTCCAAAGTGCCAACCTACACAGTGGAGGCATGTGGTTGTGTAGGAGGTGGTTATAGGAGCATGGGAGCCTGGGAGCTGAGGCCTGAGTTTTACCTTGAGGCACCATCTACAGCCTTGTGGTTTTTGTTTGCTCTGTGACAAGACTGATGGCAATTTGGTTAAACCCTATCCGACTATGTCTGCCGGCAGCGGTGCCAGCCAGCCATTTAGCCATCAAGCCCATGTCCCGTCACCTGTGAAAAGATGAAGAGGCTGAGCGAGCTCTGGCTTGTGTTCCTGGGGTGGATGTGTAAAGAGGAAGGGTGTACCTTTGAACATGCCAGGCATTCCTGGTCGGCTATAAAGCCAAATTGAAGGCAGGATAAAGTAGCGATGCTTTCAGTGATAACTGTGCAGCTGGCCCAGGGTAACAGGGTGGTTATAGCTGATGAGAGGTGCTGATGTTGCCTAGGGTGACGACTGGAGACAGATTGAGAGCAAAGACTTTCGGGCCCAAACCAGTCCCACCTTCAACCCAAAATTGGTCTCAGGTTATACCTAAGTGTTTTACAGCACTGCAGTCTGACTAAGATAGGAAGATACCTCTGCATCTTGATCCTATTGCCACAACATTCTGGCAATTGAAGTTGTTAGGATAAAGAAGACTAACTGGAGTGTAACCATGTTGCATTTATCAGACAGATATTCACTGAAGGTCCCAGTACAGAAGTATTGATTTTCATCAAGCAGGCCAATTTTCTGTCCTATTGTAATTATTCATGATCATAGCAGCGAAACTATGTCACTATGGTATGATAGCTTACAGTTGTTGGTGTTTAAAGCTCTTCCAATATGCTGGTTGGAGACCTAACCAGACTCCACAGATGCTGGACAGATAGCAGATCCATGATAAGATAAAGGCAATGCTTGTTCCAAAACAACAGCTTTTCAAAAACTGATGCAATGTTTTATTGTAGCGTATATTCTACAAACTGTAGTTTTAAACATTAGGTCATGATATTTCTCAGACAATTTATCAGTTAATTTGAATTATGTTAACATGTGGTGGTCCTGTAGAGATACTGTACATAGATACATAGATAGATAGATTAGAAAGTTGTTTTCATAGTATGAATCAGCTATGGAATCATGGTGTTCATGTATATGCCTTTATTTCGTTTTATTTTTAAATATGTTTTATCGTATGTCTTAACCAATTTGAAAGGTGCAAGAAATTCAATTTGCGCATAATTATTTCCTATTTATTACATTAAAACCGACATATGTAGCTTTTCAGGTACAATCAAATGGTTATTAAAAGCCATGCCATCACAATGGCTGATCTTGCGCTGTTAGAAGATGTGGCAAATGGAAGGATTCGGAGGGAACACATTTTCAAACAACAGAAGACTTGCTGGCAAACGAGGACGAGTGGCTTATGAGCCGGTTCCGACTTCCTCGGGTCATCCTGTTGGACCTCTGCACTCTTTTGGGCCAAGCGTTACACAGGAGCACTCAGAGAAAACACGCAGTCGCCAGATTTCTGGCGACTGGCACTGTCAGGGAATTGGCTGACAGGTCAGTGATATATTAGCTGGGTTATGCCAGACGTGTAAGTAGGTAGAATAGGGAAACATAAAGCATAATTTGCAGCTACAGTATGTCCGGTTTCCCAAACGTAAACTGCAGTCATGTTGCCATAAGGGCATTGAATGAGAATGAAGGCTGCGGCATTCACAGCGGCCCTCATTTATGAAACATGCGTACGACCTAAAACAGGCGTACAACTGGCGTACGCCAATTCCTACGCAAAGCAAGGGATTTATCACTTTGAACGTGATCGTAGGCAATTTGAACGTGATCTCACATCTGGTCTGACCTCCTGTAGGCAAATTCTCTAGTGTGACTGGTGGTGTTACCAGCCCCAGTCCAAAGAGTGCTGCTACCAGCCCCAGTCCAAAGAGTGCTGCTACCAGCCTCAGTCCAAAGAGTGCTGTTACCAGCCCCAGTTCCAAGAGTGCTGTTACCAGCCCCAGTTTCAAGATGGCTACCAGCCCCAGTTCCAAGATGGCTACCAGCCCCAGTCCGAAGAGGGCTGTTACCAGCCCCAGTTCCAAGATGGCTACCAGCCCCAGTCCCAAGATGGCTACCAGCCCCAGTCCCAAGATGGCTACCAGCCCCAGTTCCAAGATGGCTACCAGCCTCAGTTCCAAGAGGGACTTCATCTTCACTGTGTTACGGAAAGACCCAGAAGTGGATAGGGACTATCGGGATTGGATGAACCAATGCGGCCAAGCCATCAGTGACCATCCAGATTTGGTTAGCCAGTTCTTTTCTTGGAGGGCCGGTTGTGGATCATTCAAGACGGAGGCTGAGACATTCCTTTTAAAGCGGCTGCTCAACTGATCCCCTCATCTAATGACCTGTTTGGTAGCCATCGGGGCCAGGTTCAGACACCAATATGTCGGGTAGGAAAGGTCTCCATCACGCCCCTGCCAGCAGAGGTTGCTCAAGTTCCCCCGGCCAGCAGAGGTCGCTCAAGTTCCCCGGCCAGCAAAGGCCGCTCCCGCTCAAGCCTTCCGGCCACAAGAGGTCGCTCCCGCTCAAGCCTTCCGGCCACAAGAGGCCGCTCCCGCTCAAGCCTCCCGGCCAGAAGAGGCCGCTCCCGCTCAAGCCTCCCGGCCACAAGAGGCCGCTCCCGCTCAAGCCTCCCGGCCACAAGAGGCCGCTCCCGCTCAAGCCTTCCGGCCACAAGAGGCCGCTTCCGCTCAAGCCTCCCGGCCACAAGAGGCCGCTCCCGCTCAAGCCTCCCGGCCACAAGAGGCCGCTCCCGCTCAAGCCTCTCGGCCACAAGAGGCCGCTCCACGGCCACCAGAGGCTGCTCCACGGCAACCAGAGGCCGCTCCACGGTAACCAGAGGCCGCTCCACGGCCACCAGAGGTCACCACTACCCAGTCTCGACCACCAGAGGTCACCACTACCCAGTCTCGACCACCAGAGATCTCCACCACCCAGTCTCGGCCACCAGAGGTCTCCACCACCCAGTCTCGGCCACCAGAGGTCGCGAAACACCATCAGTTGAGCCTTGCCTCTTCCCGAGCCTGAGCCTTGCCTTGTCCCCAAGCCTGAGCCTTGTCTTGTTCCTCATTCAGTCCCCGTGCCAGTGCCTGACTCAGTCCTGGTGCCTGCCCTAGTTCCGGAGCTGGTGTCTGCCTCTGTGCCATTGTCGGCACCAGTCCCTGTGCCATTGTCTGCACCAGTCCCTGTGCCATTGCCTGTTCCATTTCCTGAGCCTGCCCTTGTCACAGAGCCAGCCCTTGTCGCAGAGCCTGCTCTGACTTCCAAGCCTGAGCCTTTCATTGTCCCAGTGCCATTGCCTGCCCCTGTCCCAGTGCCATTGCCTGCCCCTGTCCCAGTGCCATTGCCTGCCCCTGTCCCAGTGCCATTGCCTGC
>JACXGM010001934.1:6442-18745 GCA_016801145.1 Umbra pygmaea | reverse complement strand
TGTGCTATGTTCTTCCAGGTTCCTGTGTCTGCTGTGGTTCCGGTGCCTGGTCCGCCTTGGCCTCGGCCCTCCAAGCCCCCTCCGGCCTGGCCGCCTCCCGCAGGGCCGTTGACTCCGCCTTTGTCGACCCGGAGTCTGCCTCTGGTGCCGCATGCCTGGCCTCCACCTCAGCCTTCGCTTTTGCCTTGCTCGGCCGGACCTCCGCCTGCCCGGACTCAGCCGTCCAGCCCATCGATGCTGCCTCCATCCTCCAGACCTCCGTTGATTCTTCGTCCCTCCGGTCTGTTGCTGCTGCCTCCGCCTTCCGGCCCGCAGTTGCTGCTTCATCCCTCCAGTCCGCTGCTGCTGCCTCCGCCCTCCGGCCTGCCAAGACTCCCTCCGCCTGCCTGTTCTGCTCGTCGACATCGCCCTGGAGTGCCTCCGCCAGCCTGGATCCTACTGCTGCGGTCTCTTGCCTGGGTCTTCTGCCGTCTGGTGTCCGGTGGCGGGTTCACTGTTTGGCGCCTCAGGAGCTGCGCCTTGGGGCGGGAATTCTGTAACATTCCTCAGTTTCTTTTCCCTGAGAACTACATCTTCCCCTTCCTGGATTGCTCAGAACTACAATTCACATAACCAGACTCAATCACCCAAATTCCATTCACCTGCTCTCACCCAGTCAGTATTTAAGACACACACACACACCATTGCCTCTTCGCAAGGTATTGTGAGTATTGTTTACTTCATTCTGAGCATTCTTTTCATGTATTGTTGTTTGGGCCTGATCCTTGTTTAGTTATTGACGTATTTTGTCTAGAGTTGTCCCCTGTTCCTTCCCTTTAGTCAATATGTTTAAGTATCCATATTCTGCCTGCCTCATTACCCGGTTAGTTTATGGACATGCTTCTGACTGCCTGTCTTTCAATTACTACTACATAGCCTGTTTATCTACCTGCTTATCACGCTCTGATATTCGCATGGAATAAATACTATCATTATTTGCTTTATCTACTGCTTGGAGTAATCATTATAGAGATCAGGGACATGTCTGGTATATCACAGCCAACAATAGTTGAAGTATGCCAGCAGTTTTGGTGGCTATGAAGTCCCTTTCTGGTATTTTAAACTATGATTACAAGACAATTTTATGAGATTGCTGGGTTTCCAATTGTGGCAAAGTGGACGATTGATTGTACTGCGTCTGTAGCCACCATTCATGAATGATTATGCATTTACCATTCGCAAAAACTTCAATTCAATCAACGTTCAGATCATATGTGATGCCAGGATGTTTGTTCTGAATATGGTAGCCTGGTGGCTGGGTGGGACTCGCAATTCTTATTTTTTTAAACTGCAGGGTTGGAACAAGGCTACAGAAAGGGACACTGCATGGCTCGAGTCATCTCCTCGATGAGTTACGCCCTCATACAATTATTATAATAGTTCTACACAGTTCTTTGGTGAAACGGTTGGATGTGATTCCTCTTGGTGACAAAGGGCAGGTTCAACAGTGCGCAGACATGCACACGAACCACAATGAAGTGATGTATAGGTTTGCTCAATGGCAGTTGGCTCTGTCTTGGGTAAGCGGGGTAGGGTGGGGGACTATACACCCTAGAGCAGGCCTGCAACATAATTATGGCATGTGGGGTTCTCCATGATATTACGCTGGAGAATGGTGCCATTCAATGAAGATCAGTGGCCACAACAGCCACCATTGGGGGCTCTACGAAGGAGATTTGATCTTATTCTGCACTTTTAATATAGTAAGTGCTATCTTGGAAAAGAAAGCTACTTAAAAAATACAGAGTGGAATGCTCAGTGAAAATAATTCATTTATTAGAAATGCACTTCAGGTTATCGTTAATTGCTTTCAATGACTGTAGCAGTAACCTCAACACCGCATTTTTCTTGAACAATCGATGCCTAATTTAAAGCTTACAAATAAAACCAAGCGGTTGGACTGCACCTGAGAGAAATTCCTTTTCTTTGCCGGATTTCGCTTATCCATGTCGTAAATTCTAAGGCAGAGGCCTCTAATCCGTGTATATACAGTATGTGGGCGAGATATTTAAATTACGATTGATTTCAACCATCTAATTTATCAACACCCATTCATTCGTAATGGAATGACCTTTTCCACCTCGCCAACAATATTTTCTACCTCACATTGAGTGAAATTGCTTTTTTTGGTTTTCCTCTGTGTTTGCCATGATTTCTCAATCAATTAATATTAATTTGGGGGTGTGTCACTGACTATTTATTGCCAACTATGGGCGTGAAATGTAGCCGCAATAACTGCGCCACCTATTAGAGTTGATTGTGATTTATAAAGGGAAAACGGTGTAGGACGTGCGTGCGCACAGTTTTATAAATCTGAATATTTCTTTGCATACGCACGTCCTAGGTTTCATCCATATGCCACTTCTGATGCAAACCCACTGCAAAGTTTTATAAATGTAGACCCTGAACACAAGCTAACACACCATATTCTGGGAAATTGACATGAATCCCTAGCCCCCTGAACATACATATCTACATTATATATATATCAGGTGTATTAAGACTGCAAGGGAAGCTCGGCTTCCCCCAAAATGTAAAAAACCCTGTACCGTCACAGTGCATTTCCCTGTTGAAGCCTGGCATCCATGGACTTCAATGGGGCTGCTTAGAACAGTTTTTTTCAGTGCTTCGAAACTAGATGGTCATTGGATAAATGCTGCGATTATGTCCCTCCCACGGATGCTCACCTTTTTTGGGGTGAATAAAGGAATGGACTGGCCTGGACTCCGGGCTTCTGCATGATGATTGGAGGGTCTGCCGAAAGACTGCATTTCCTTTTGATTGACAGCAAATTTGTACTATAAAAAGTCGCTATTCGAGCTCAGTGCCATCATGGATTTTGCAACTGTAGTTAAAAGACAGTCTGCTGCAACCTATTTCTTGGTATTTGCTTGGTGAAATTGCTAGACAATTTTCATCATACTTTTCATACAATTATAAACCACAGTCCTTGATTCAGTTTAATCTTATTCCCACATTTCCTACTTTGAGTTTAATATTGTTTTGTCAGTTTGTTCATTCATTCATTCATTCATTCATTCATTCATTCATTCATTCATTCATTCATTCATATAGTAGGCTAGGCTAGTGTTGTAGCGGTGAACTAGCCAGCTAGCAAATTGCACATGATGGCAGACAATGCTAATATTGTCTACCTGATTTTGATGAAGCCATTTGAAAGTCTTCCTTACGAGTAGAAACTTAGAAGTACAGCAGGGCAGATCAACACCTAAGATTGATTTAGTGCAAAAGATAGGACAAGGTAACAGGTCTTTTCAGCTCTCCTGGTATGACAAAGGTAGCTGGCTGACTGGAAGTGATGTGACAAAGAAAATGTACTGCTTGCATGCGTCTTGATGAAACCATCTCACAGGTGTGTTTTTTGGTCAAATGTGGGGTTTGGAGATCTGTCTAACTTTGACAGGGCATATAAAAGGCATGAAAAGAGCAATGAACATGTGAGTGCATGTGTAACGTCCAGCCCTATGTGGGCTGTTATATGGACTTCCTTGTTTTGTTCAGTTAGGTCTCATGTGTATATGTCTGCTTTTGTTTTGTATTCAGTGCATGCACGGTGGTTCTGTTTCTATGTTCAGTTCTCATGTTCCCTTTTAGTTGCTTCCCTATGTGTGTTGTTTAGATTTCTATCCTGTAGGTGTGTTTCAGTGTTCTAGTTTCTCCCTCCTGTGTATTGTGATGTATTGGTTCCCCCTAGTGTCCCTTTTGTGCCTTGCCTTGTTTTGTGTTGAGATTTCTACCCGGTGTGTTTTGTTTTGGGTTATGTTCCCGCCCCTCACTCCCATGTCTTGTCACATGTTTCCTGTTACGTGTTCCGTGTGGGGTGTTTCCAGTGTTATTCCTGTTTTGCCCCTCGTGGCAGTTTTTGTTTAACCAGTGTTTATATTAAACTTAATTTGGATTATTTACATTCCCTTCGCGCTTGTCTCATCATTCTCTACTCTCCCAAGGAACACACCGTGACAGCATGTGCAAGATTATGTTGAATGGGCAGGATCAGTGTTGAGCATGCAATCAATGAAGGTGCTCACATTCAAGTGGTTAAACATAATGAAAAAGTCAAACAAAACAGGGCCTTCCTAAACCACCTTATTGATGTGACATCCTTGCTTGGCTGGCAGGAGCTGTCATTTAAGCCTGAAATACACTACATGATTTGCCAACTACATAAATTGCAGTATTGATCATAAAGCTACACTTTGAGTTGATTCTTAGCAAAAACCCCTTTGTTTTTTCAAAAAAGATGTGCCGTTTCATGTGTAATTACTTCCACCAACTAATCATAGTATTATCATAAGCTTAGAATCTTCCATTCACAATACATACAATGGTGCCGCTCGAATTGCGGCAGCCATGTTACGCCTCAATCTTTAAAATACATTAGCCAAAGAGGGACATACCTTGAAATTCAAGCACGGCCTTTCGCGCTTTTACACTAGTGGCACCGTGACGAATGCCAGGGGGAGATTACTCACGACTGCCGGCAAATTTCAAAGTCTGTTGAAGATGTAAGATCATGCCTTTTCTCGAGGACATGTAATGGCAGCGCTGGCCCAAGCTTTACAGTAGGCAAGAATGTTGGCCTGGCAACGCAAACTCAGATTTTCGGTTTCAAAATAATAGCACTCGTGGTTCATTGCAATAATCATTGTTTATTCATTGCATAGGTAGTGTCCATATTCATGTTTTGCTAAAATTAGTATTCTGTTGGAATAAAACAGACTCTAGTGAATGTTTTTCAAATGTAATCGTGTTTTCACATGAGACACTCACAATTTACTCAATCAAATTGTGTGTACAAAATATTTGTTACTTTTATTAATAAAACATGTTAAATTATATTTTTTTGCTATCACATGCTCTTATTGTTTATTTACACACAATACAATTGCATTTGGTTACAATTCACGAGCTGTGTAGTGAATTAACAATGATTATTGCAATGAATCAAAACGAGCGATATTGTTTTGAAAGAAAAAACTAATATACAGGTTCACGTTGCTTGTCATATACTATTTCACCACTAGATGGGAGCCATTCTTACACAATTCAGCTTTTACACTAGAACCGCCAAAGGCCGACGCCATTGGGCGTTTGAGTTTGTAATTAAAATATATCTGTGATTTTGAAAGCTACACCCTCCTCCTTCCTTGACTTTTCCTAAATATGTTTATTTTACATTATTCTGTTGTCCAATTTCAAAAATCTTAAACAGAAAGCTTTTTATCAATGATTTCCATGTTTTTTTACCCCTAATTACTACTAAAACCACCAAAATCCGACGCTGCCTAACGTTGGTACCCAGCCAATTATCTGGTACCCAGGCGCTAAGCAACCAAGGCGCTAAGCACCTCTCACTGAATGAATGCTTTCAATGGCTCAATGGCCAATAACCACAGACAAATTATCTTTAGCCCTGCCTGAGAATTAACTAAATAATGTCTATCATGTCATAAAATACTTTTAAATTTAGTCTTTGCAATATAATGTAATAACTAAAGACCCCAAAACCAATTTGCTCTGAATTTGTTGAAAATCTTTTTTACCTTCATCAACAATATTTTACAGAAAGAAAAGTAAGATATATAAAAATACAAAACAAACAAATATTGAAATTATTTCTCTAGTCTCTAATTAGCAAACACAACTGTTTTTAAAATCCACACTGCACCGGTTGAAATGTTCACTATTGTATTTGAAATATAAAACATTACAAAAAATATATATATAATGGGTGTGCTGAAACGTAATGCAGATCCCGAAACATATTTGTTCTGAATTTGTTAGTTGAAAATCATTCACATTCTATAGAGCCTATAAACTTATGAAAATACAACAGCATAAATATGACATGTTGTAATTCGGGCTGTTTCCAACACAGGAACATATTTTAAAATTAATAAAATGGCACTTTCTGATTGCGCCGTTAGTTGAAAATCGTATTAAAAGTATTAGCTGGTTTATCTCTGAATTATACATTACATTATTACATGTGGTGGATTTTCATTCTAGACTTAAGAATTGTCATTCTATAAAGGCAATATAATACCATCAAAAACAACAAAAATCTCCATGTAATTAATCTGTTTTGAGACAGTTTTACGTAGGGCTATAAAAACACAATAGAGGTGATGCTCTTGATCGCTGGATGCAGTGATGGCTTCGCTGGAGCCTGCGGAGGAGAGAGCGGTTTTTAATGAGGGTGATTCGTATGCTAATGACACTGATGGGCGTCAGCGGTTGGCGGTTACAGGTAGTTTGGAAGGCCTGGCAGTTCTAGTGTTAAGCAGAAAAGCAGCAGCAGATTATACAAGTTGTTTGGGCAATGATTTGTGCTGAAAAGCTGAAAAGGGGGAAACAATTTAAATATTGAGAGAATGGTTGGGGAGACATGGGCAGAAAGGATTGTCTGATTTGCAAAAAGAGTTGGAGGTAAATTTAGCGTGCATCATGCCAACTATTCCGATAGAAAAAGTATTGGTTATACCTCTCATTCTCATACAAACAGGTGTAGCATAGGACTGGATTTAAAGAGCTGCTGCGAGATAGCTGATAAATTTGAATTCGTGCTTGCTACGGTGGGACCCCTCACCTGTTCTCGCTGCATTGCTCACACTACAAGATTTCGTAGTGAAAATATCAAACATGCTAGATAAAATCTGGGCATCTGCGACTAGCAAAGATGCTTTTTGGAACTGCTCACACTTAACGTGTTCGGTGACGGGAGCAAGCTGTGATTTCACTCCAACCTGTGAGTTTTGTTGCAGACCTAAAAAATGTGTCTGGGACAGCTAAATCGGCTCTGAAATTATGTAGTGTATACTCGGCATTAGGGGACATGATGAGGGTAGTGAATCATCCAACAAGGGGAATTACAGGAAGTTCACAGAAACATTAGCTAAATATGACTGTACTGTCCACACAATTCAAGTCCTCAACTGTGTTTTCTGGTATGTCCCATACTATTCAAAATGACTTGATCTCATCCGAGAGGATGCTCCCTTTTTTGAATGGCAGGTGGATTAAACAACTGATATTCTTTGGGGTGTCCAACTCTCTGTCATTGTTTGCTATGTGGATAGTGCTGGTAAAATTCAAACTGTTCTTATTAGTGGCAACAATTAAAGCTACATCTGCAGGTGTAGAAAGGTGCTTCTCCTGTTTAAAGTGGCTCAAGTTCTAAGCCCGTAACACATTAGAAAAATTCTTCAAAGATTGTGGTCCATATTGACATTATTGCTTTACGCAGTCGCTTCTAATTTTTCAGCTGCACATCCATGATGCAAATCTCCCAATCCACTACATCCCAAATGTGCTTGACTGAATTAAGATCTGGTGACTGTGGATGTACATGGTCAACAACAATACTGGGCCCCCTCAAATTGATATTATTACAGTCAGTGGGCCCTACTATGCCATGGGCCCATGAACCCAACTCACATTTCCCTGCATTAGCTACGGCCCTGTCCTTATAAACATTTACACTGTTAGACCAGTACAGGAGTAACATGGCTGAAGAACCTTGAATCTCATGGTTGTTGCACACTGTTATGTCTAGAAGGCATGATAATCCACCAAAGCCAAAAATCACTCTAACCCCAGCTTAATAACAGGACAATTTTGTCAACGGAACGGTTTGAATGGCCAGAGAAGGAGTCAAGCATGACCTTTAGATGGCAGTGAGTTACAGGGATGAGTATCCATTTGAATGCTTTTAGCTAAGTTGGTAGGTTTTTCAAAATAACCAGTATTTTGACATGCAACAGAGGGAGCCTTTGTCTGACATTGTAACTGATTTCCAGGCAACATGTGAAATGAAGGCCAGACATTTCATCCTGAAGGTATGTCCGGTCCGGCTCTATTCTAGGCACTGTTCGATGCAGAACTCTACCTCAGGCTGGGAAATGCCTAATGTGAGCCAGATTGCCGATACTTTTGGGGAAAATATAGATCTCATAATTACCAACAATTGACCAATTCATTTGAGACCTTGCTTGACATTGGGTCTGCGTCTGCAGCTGTGTTTGAGTTCTGTGCTTAATGTGTGTGCAATCCAAATCTGTCATGGAATAATAAATCAAAGTCACTGGTAGCCCAAAGCTCGCCTTGGGCCTCTCATTTTGAAGGAATTGGCACACGACATGAACAATGTTTGGATATGAGTGAACACCTCGCATACGCAGTGCACAGACTGATTCAGATTGTGTTGTAGAGCGTTCTGCAGCTAGCGTGTTGTAGCGATGGGCAGTTGGTTTGTAATTCTCAGTGTTCTCAGTGGGACAGCTCTGCACTGCTGCACATGTGGACTTCTGAAATCAAAGCAAAAGGGTTGCACGGGTTTAAAGCCTTAGCTGTGATCACTGGCCTCTGGAATGGACGCTTTAGCCCAGAGAGCTTTACATGGGTCGTCATAAAGTCTTTTAAGAGAGAAAATAAAAAGTTAGAGAGAGAGTAAGACAGTGATATGAGATGGTGGGTGGAGGTGGGTGGGGCACTTCTACTGGCTGCAGATGAAGTAGTTGTGTACAAAGGAATTCCATGCATGCCAAGAGAGATGGAGTGGACTGCCCATGGCCAGGTACCCCCACCCCTTCCAAAGCACACTACACACAACTCAACACAGCTGGCTCACAGCCGCTTTACCCAGCATAACTCTACCCTCTTCAATCAACTGGCACAGGTATTTATGATGCACAGTTTAATAAAAGCCTGTGTGTGCGTACATGTGTGCATGTATGTGTAAACATAGTGTGTGAGTGCATTATTAATGTATAGCCTATAATGTGTGTGTGAACTACAATATGGTACAGTATTAACACAAAGAAAAACAGTCAGATTAATTCAGCATTTTGTTTAAATGAACAGCATGCAACTTTGAGGAGGGTGACAGCTTGCGGGAGTCTGTTTCCTCACACCCTGGTGGTGTCACATGGTCCTGCTTAGAGAGATGCACTCATTGCTCTGTCATCCTCCTCATCTGGGGCCCCCCGGGCCCGGATCACAACTCACTCCATGATGGGAGTTACAAGCCAGTCGGCAACCGCTAGACGAAACCCACAACAGGGAGAATGGGTGAGGAACTGGTGAATTTGGACAAAGATGAAAGAGTACAGAAGAGGAAGACAGCATTAAAAAGAAGACAGAGGTCACATGTGCTTGTAGAGATGGAAGAATGTTGCCGGAGATCAGAGGCGCAGAGATAATTTATCACTGCTTACCTTGTCATTTCTAGTGGAAGACACAGATGGCTGGAAGTCAGATTGGATCAGTGATGTATTACTTGTGCTGTAGAAAGATACTGAAACACACACATGCAAACACCTGCTTACACACACTTCACACTGTGGCTATATGGGACTAGTAATTTGCAATGCCAGCTAGTTGAACAGCTCCCTTCCACAATAAATTGTCTTGGTTCAGAGATATTTCTTTGTATTTCTAGGAGAAATGTGGATTGAGGGTATTATGGTAATGTTATTGTAACATTAAAATGTATTTATTTACCATTATTTTACCAGGCATGTTGACAGAGAACATATTCTCATTTGCAACAATGACCTGGAAATAGTTACAGGGGAAGGAGAGGGGATGAATAAGTCAATTGAAAGCTGGGGATGATTAGGTTGCCATGATGGTATAACAGCCAGTTTGGAAATCTGGCAAAGACACAGGGTTAACACCCCTACAATTACGATAAGTCTCAGGACACACATTTACCATCTTATCAGATGGTCAGCATCTTACACAGGGCAGAGTCCCCTTTACTACCCTGGGGTATTTGAATTTGATCTTTAGACCTGAGGGATTGCCCCCTACTTTAACACACATTCCAAAAGCAGTTGATGTCCCATATATACAGTAAAGTCTAACTAGATCTCTTTTTCAGATCACTTTTATTTCCTTTAATGATGCAGGTATATAGGAAGGTCCTCAAGCTGAATCTACATTTTGTAGCCTGGGATTAAACATATGACCCACATGTAATCAAATAACATCTCTACTAGCATTGCTTAAATGCAGTGGGTAGTTTTATGCATAGTAATCCATGTCCTTAAGCCTAGTTCACACTAAACAACTTTAAACGTCGGCAGATTGCTGTGCTGTTTAGACTGCTCTGGAGTCTTGAAGTCGTTGTGGTGTTCACACTATGTAACACTACGTAAATGATCTGAGACGGGGTTACACACTACATGAGTTGACAACAACTCTGTCACGCAACGACTCTATCCGGTCCCCAAACCATATTTGTCTGGCGTCGGCGAGGTGTCAAAATCCTGTAGTGTGAACTAGGTTCAGTCTGCTTGTCTTCAGAAAACTGTTTGCAGGCTTTCTTGTGCATCATCTTTAGAAGAGGCTTCCTTCTGGGATGACAGCCATGCAAACTTTTGATGCAGTTTGCGGCGTATGGTCTGAGCACTGACAGGCTGACCCCGCACCCCTTCAACCTCTGCAGCAATGCTGGAAGCACTCATACGTATATTTCCCAAAGACAACCTCTGGATATGACACTGAGCATGTGCACTTAACTTTGATCAACCATGGCGAGGCCTGTTCTGAATGGAACCTGTCCTGTTAAACCACTGTATGGTCATGGCCACCGTGCTGCAGCTCAGTTTTAGGGTCGTGGCAATCTTATAGACTAGGCCATCTTTATGTAGAGCAACAATTCTTTTTTTCAGATCTTCAGAGAGTTGTTTGCCATGAGGTGCCATGTTGAACTTCCAGTGACCAGTATGAGTGTGAGAGCGATAACACCATATTTAACACACCTGCTCCACATTCACAACTTAGACCTTGTAACACGAACAAGTCACATGATGCTGGGGAGGGAAAATGGTTAATTGGGCCCATTTGGACATTTTCACTTAGAGAGCCACTCACTTTTGTTGCCAGTGGTTTAGACCTTAATGGCTGTGCGTTGAGTTATTTTGAGGGGACAGCAAATTTACACTGTTATACAAGCTGTACACTCACTAATTAACATTGTAGCAAAGTGTAATTTCTTCAGTGTTGTCACATGAAAAGTTATAATCAAATACAGGTCCTTCTCAAGAAATTAGCATATTGTGATAAAGTTCATTATTTTCCATAATGTAATGATAAAACTTTAACTTTCATATATTTTAGATTCATGGCACACCAACTGAAATATTTCAGGTCATTTATTGTTTTAATACTGATGATTTTGGCATACAGCTCATGAAAACCCCAAAATCCTATCTCAAAGAATTAGCATATTTCATCTGACCAATAAAAGAAGTGTTTGTAATACAAAAAAAAAAGAAAATGTCAACCTTCAAATAATTATGTTCAGTTATGCACTCAATACTTGGTCGGGAATCCTATTGCAGAAATGACTGCTTCAATGCAGCGTGGCATGGAGGCAATCAGCCTGTGGCACTGCTGAGGTGTGATGGAGGCCCAGGATGCTTCGATAGCGGCCTTAAGCTCATCCAGAGTGTTGGGTCTTGTGTCTCTCAACTTCCTCTTCACAATATCCCACAGATCCTCTATGGGGTTCAGGTCAGGAGAGTTGGCAGGCCAATTGAGCACAGTAATACCATGGTCAGTAAACCATTTACCAGTGGTTTTGGCACTGTGAGGAGGTGCCAGGTCATGCTGAAAAATGAAATCTTTATCTCCATGAAGCTTTTCAACAGATGGAAGCATGAAATGCTCCAAAATCTCCTGATAGCTAGCTGCATTGATCCTGCCTTGATAAAACACAGTGGACCAACACCAGCAGCTGACATGGCACCCCAGACCATCACTGACTGTGGGTACTTGACACTGGACTTCAGGCATTTTGGCATTTCCTTCTCCCCAGTCTTCCTCCAGACTTTGGCACCTAGATTTCCGAATGACATGCAAAATTTGTTGTTGTTTTGTTGTGCTGCTTCTCTGTAGCCCAGGTCAGGAGCTTCTGCCTCTGTTTCTGGTTCAAAAGTGGCTTGACCTGGGGAATGCGGCACCTGTAGCCCATTTCCTGCACACGCCTGCGCACGGTGGCTCTAGATGTTTGTACTCCAGACTCAGTCCACTGCTTTCGCAGGTCATCCAAGGTCTGGAATCGGTCCTTCTCCACAATCTTCCTCAGGGTCCGGTCACCTCTTGTCGTTGTGCAGCGTTTTTTGCCACACTTTTTCCTTCCCACAGACTTCCCACTGAGGTGCCTTGATACAGCACTCTGGGAACAGCCTATTTGTTTAGAAATTTCTTTCTGTGTCTTACCCTCTTGCTTGAGGG
>JACXGM010001933.1:19593-50510 GCA_016801145.1 Umbra pygmaea | reverse complement strand
TCTTCGTTCGCATGAACACCGAACTGTATTGATGCTACATAAAGACTATGGTCACAGTCCACCCATCAAATCTTCATTGCTGGACAATAATTGAACACGGATTGACCTTATTACAATGGGCTGTGTACCTTCAGATCCCCCACCCGGTACAGCCAGAAGAGGACTGGCCACCCCCTTGAGTCTGGCCTCTCTCTAGGTTCCTTCCTAGGTCCCTCCTACTAGGGAGTTTTTCCTAGCCACTGTGCATCACTTGTGTTGCTTGCTTTTGGGGGTCTCGGGCCGGGTGTCTGTCAAAGCACTTTGTGACAACTGCTGTTGTAAAAAGGGCTTTATAAAATAAATTTGATTGATTGATTGATTGATTGATTGATTGATACTATACAATAGGATGCTCATTTTCACCAGGGCGTGTTTGGCAGAAAGAGTGAAGGAGGGATTGTTACGGAATAGGAAGCCAATCCTAGATGTAATTTAGGATTGGAGATGGTTAATATGGGTCTAGAAGGAGAGTGAAGAATCTAAGACCCCTAGGTATTTGTAGTTGTCTACATATTCTAATTGAGAGCCATCCAGAGTGGTGATGCTAGGCAGGCAGGTGCAGTGTGTGATCGGTTGAAAAGCATATATTTCATTTTACTAGAGAAACAAACAATCAATCAAATTCATATCATAAAGCCCTTTTTACAACAGCAGTCATCACAAAGGGCTTTGACAGATACCCGGCCTAAAATTTCCAACAGCAAGCAACTACAAGTGATGCAGAGTGGCTAGGAAAAACGCCCTAGTAGGTGGAACCTAGGAAGAAACCTAGAGAGAGGTCAGACTCAAGGGGGTGGCCAGTCCTCTTCTGGCTATAACAGGTGGGAAATCTCAGGGTACCCAGCCTATTGTTTTAGGGTCACATTGTTTATCCGTGTTCAATAAGTGTCCATAAATGGAGATAGGAATGGGTGGGCTGTGTCCACAGTCTTTGTGTAGCATCAACACAATTCAGTGGTCTTGGGCAGGGACAACGGGACGTATTCTGGAGATGTACAGCTGGATTCACAAGGCAGAAACCTGATCACCAACAGCAGTGACGGGGACACCAGCATGGTGGGGTGGCCACAGAATGGAGGCAGGATGGAGTAATCCGGCCACATAGTCCTGAAGCATGTTCCAAGCATTTGGGTCATCCTAGAATCAACATGACATCAAAAACATTACAGTGAGCGAATCATAGGTCTAGTTCCTCGGTACAACTCTGACCCCAAAAATAAATGTATAAACTGTATCTCATCCTCGTCACATATGAATGAAACTTAAGTGGGGACTGAGACAGGACAGAATGACCCTAGTTCCCTAGCACATAATCTATTGCAGCATAACATCTGGGGACTGAGACAGGAGGCCACGGAAGGCATGTTGTATATCATCAAAACTCTTTTGGAAGTTTTTTAACACAGTGTCCAACGTAAGGCCAGAGTTATAGATGAGTTAAGAATGTTGTCATCTGCATAGAGGTGGATCAGAGAGTCGCATGCAGCAAGAGCAACATCAATATGTATACAGAAAATTGGCCCAAGAATGGAACCCTGAGGCACCCCCATAGAGAGAGTTAGAGGTCCAGACAGCAGGCCCTCTGACTTAACACACTGAAACCTGTCTGAGAAGTAATTTGTGAACCAGATGAGGCAGTCGTTTGAGAAACCCATGAGGATGGGAAATCTGCCGATGAGGATGGTATGATTGAAAGAGTAGAAAGCCTTGACCCGGTCGATGAAGATGGCTGCACCGTACTGTATTTGGTTAATGGCAGGTATTATGTCCTTTAGGACTTTGAGTGTCGCGGAGGTGCACCCAAGACAAGCTCGGAATCTGGATTGCGCATCAGAGAGACTGAGGTGGGATTCAAAATGGTTAATAATCTGTTTATTGATCTGTTTTTTGAAGAATTTTGAAGTCTGTAGCAGTTTGGATCTAAAGTCTCCACTCCCTTTGAATAGGAAGTTTACTGCAGCAGCTTTGCAGTATTTAGGTATGTCTGATGAAGCAAAAGAGAGGTTGGTAATGTGGGTAGCAATAATTTCTCCAGACAGTTTTGCAAAGGAAGGGTCCAGATTGTCTAGTAGCACAGCTAATTTGTAGGGGTTGAGGTTTCGCAGCTCCCTCAGAATATCAGGTGATTGGATTTGGGCAAAGGAGAAATGTGGGGGGATTGGGCAAGATGCTGATCATGGGTTCAGGGCTGTTGGTCAGGGTGGGGGTTGCCAGATGGAATCATGGCCGTCATAGCAAAATGCTTATTAAAATTCTCAACTATAGTGGACTGTGGTGACTGTTTCCTAGCCTTAGAGCAGTAGGCAGCAGGGCAGAGTTGTTCTTGTTCTCCATTAATGTGTTCCAGAACCTTTTATAGTTAGTGCTACAGGATGCAAATTTCTGTTTAAAAAATCTAGCCTTGGCTTTCCTAACTGCCTGTGTGTACCGGTTCCTGGTGTCCTTGAAGAGTTGCAGATCACAGAAATTGATCGAGGCTAACGCAGTACGCCACAGAATGTTTTTGTGCTGGCTGAGGGCAGTCAGTTCTATAGTGAATCAAGGGCTATCTGCTCTTAGTTTGAAACTTTTTTAAAGGGGCATGCTTATTTAGGATGGCAAGCAAGGCATTCTTAAAGAATGACCATGCATCCTCTAATGATGCGATGTATCCATCCAGCAATGCTTGAAGTGGAAAGCAATATGTGATCATGATGAAGGTAGCTTGTCTGCCGAAACATTGAATCGATTAAACTCTCCTTGCATCAGAGCATAGAGTGTGCAGCTGTTCTTTTCATTACTAGTACTCCCTTTTTTCCCACTCATCTGAGTCGACTGGTATAAAAGGTATCGCATTTAAATTTTTACAGTGTATAAATGATACTATGATATATTGCTTTTGTTCACATTAATATGTGTGTATTTTGCAAAGGAGTAAAGGGACATTAGAAAATTTAAAAGCAGTTAGCTGTGAAGGTGGCCATGAACAAATGATTTTTAGCAGACCTGCAAAAGTTTTATATACAGAAATACATAGGTCATACGATTTCCTACTCTATGTAAACAAGCATATTAAAATCATACTAGTGTCTTATTTTTTATTGTTTGCTTTAACTACAAAAGTTTCATAGTGTACATTTAGGAAACAGTAGATAATTCAGTTATATTATCTGATTGGATTGTTGATAGTAGCAATTCACCAATTACTTGCTGAGGCTCCTCCTGGCCTTAATTTATTTCTGGTTGTGGTAGTTGACATACACATTTCTGTGTTATCTTCAGAGAAAGAGTGCTGATATAGGATCTGTACGTACAATAGGCCTACTATCAAATTGCTTGACATAGAAGTTCAAACTGATACTATAAAAAATGTCTGTTTTGAGACAAGTTTCAGATACTGCAATTTACACTACCCACATGGAAAACTCATGCAAAAATATGTGTACATATATGTATAGGATTCCTCAACAAATATGTACATATGTGTCCTGAATATGTTCATGAAATATATGACTTGCGCTTCTCACAATATCGTAATACATCGCATATTATATATTTTAACTTGTAATATTATATGTTTAGATAATGAAATATATGAATATGCAGCATTTAAGCATTTCTCATCAACACATCATTGAATAAACCTTCAAGACATTATTTTCATGAGAATCTCCTTGTTATTGTTTGTTTATAACTATTGTTGGCAATGGAACAAACCAAAAACAGCCACCAGTTTAAAACATATTGCATTACATTAACTACTGTGAAAAAGACAATTATTATCTTATACAGACAAGAGTTAAAATCTGTAAATTGTACAATATGTATTAGCATTATTTAAAAAAATGCATTGTAAGCAACAAAACAACTGGGTATGGTCAGTCATCTTCATTTAATAAGGATCTTTATTCACAGGATCATACAACTGCCATAGTCACAATCTACTGGAATGTTTACTAAATACACCAAGGTTTTGACTTTAGTCAGGCAGCATATAGCACCTTTTTCAGTTTCAGTATAATGATCCAATTTGTACTCCAAGTTTACAATTCAAAAGAGACCTATTATTAAAAAAACAACATGAATGCTATTCCTCTGCAAAATTGCTTCAAAGAAACGACTAGATAATAGAATAAACACATGACAGGAAACAATACAAATGTAGATGTATAAGTTTAATGCATTTACAACATATAATTTTGTCATATATGTCAATATATTTACATATACACTCATCTAAAGGATTATTAGGAACACCTGGTCAATTTCTCCTTAATGCAATTATCTACTCAACCAATCACATGGCAGTTGCTTCAATGCATTTAGGGGTGTGGTCCTGGTCAAGACAATCTCTGTAACTCCAAACGGACTGTCAGAATGGGAAAGAAAGGTGATTTAAGCAATTTTGAGCGTGGCATGGTTGTCGGTGCCAGACAGGCTGATCTGAGTATTTCACAATCTGCTCAGTTACTGAGATTTTCACGCACAACCATTTCTAGGGTTTACAAAGAATGGTGTGAAAAGGGAAAAACATCCAGTATGTGGCAGTCCTGTGGGCGAAAATACCGACTGCTTCAAGCTGATAGAAGGGCAACTTTGACTGAAATAATGACTCGTTACAACCGAGGTATGCAGCAAAGCATTTGTGAAGCCACAACACGCCCAAACTTGAGGCGGATGGGCTACAACAGCAGAAGACCCCACCGGGTACCACAGATCTCAACTCAATAGAGAATCTTTGGGATGTGGTGGAATGGGAGTTTCATGCCCTGGATGTGCATCCCACAAATCTCCATCAACTGCAAGATGCTATAATATCAATATGGGCCAACATTTCTAAAGAATGCTTTCAGCACCTTGTTGAATCAATGCCACATAGAATTAAGGCAGTTCTGAAGGCAAAAGGGGGTCAAACACAGTATTAGTATGGTGTTCCTAATAATCCTTTAGGTGAGTGTATTTTAGACATACTAAAACATATTTGAAAACGGCCAAAATGTAAACATATGTATAAAATATATGGCCATATAATACATATTATTGTATATGTTTAAAAAATATACAGGCACATACAAAAAATATATGTTTTTTGCAATATATGTCAATATATAATACATCTGTGTGGGGTTGGAGTATCCAGATTTTAACCAAACATAAACAACCTGTTGTGGGAGGTTTTTATAATGTTCAACCATTACAGTATACATGAATATGTATATTGGATATTGCCTTGTTAAGGTAAAAAAAGCATCACAGGCTCTTTATTTCTGTTTTCCTGTAACATCCCCTTCATAGTCTCCTACTGTTGCAGCGAGGTTGTGTTTCCTGTAGCTACACCGCCCTCTGCTGGACAACTGTAAAAAGGTATATGCCTATCGAAAAAATCTAATTTGATAAAACTGATTGGATTAAAATTAAATTAAATTAAAATGTTTTTATGAATAAAAAATGTTAGTTTTAAACACATGTAGATAGATGGGCATTCAAATATCAGATGTTAAATATTCAACTGTTATTGCCACTCACTTTCATACCAGTTGACCTACCTCCCTAATTTACACATCACTTGTTGAACTGTACATATCTGACCTATTTACTGAATATCTGCACCCTGTTTATTTTGTATTTTATTTTTATATATTTAATGTGTAATTCATGAGTAACTTAATGTCATCTTGCACCTTTTCACTTTTAACTTGCCCAGGTCGCCGTTTCAAATGAGAAATTGTTAACGTGCCCACCTGGATAAATAATGGTTAAATAAAATAATAAAATAAAAAGTTATGTCACTCTGCACTCCACTGTAGCCCTACTGCGTCAGTATTATTTTTTTTCTGCATCATTCACTGTTAAACCTAGAAGTGTAGTGCATGTAAATTCCCAAAGGGACGTTTACCTGGATACTGGAAGCAGCGACAAATTGTATTACTGCTCTCAAATAGTGACGTGACGTTCGCGAACGATCCGCTTCTTTTGAACGGCTCTTTGGTACGAACGAAGGGAACCGAGTCGTACTTTGTGAGTGCCGTTCTTTTTTTATCATTCGTTCTATATATTCAATTTCTATGTTCTGAACAAGTCAGTCAATGAGAACAGAACGACTACAATAAAGTAGTGTTTCCTCGACTACTACTTTTGAAATAGAAAATGAGCCATACTCGAAAACGCAGCATTTGGATGCACTTTCCCAATAAAAGCAACGAAGCAGAATGCAACATTTGCAAACCAAACATCATTCAACATCGTTTTACTATTCTCGTGTGAAATGTTCAGATTTGTTCGAAATCTGTTTCGTACAACAGTCCTTTTTTGCTGTGACGCTATCATTATCCTAGCGATAATTTCACAGTTACAACAAGTACCCACCGCCGCCTCCTCCAAATAAGAAAGATGAGCCGTTGTTTTGAACGGATCTTTTGAACGGCTCTATGAAGGAGCCTTTTGAACGGCTCCTTTCAAAGAGCCGTACAGTAATTCCCAAAACTACTCTCAAAGTTGCTAGAGATGCAGTTCACGATTTTGGCCACTTGTTCTAAAAGTGGTGTTTTTGAGTTGACCCTTCGGCGCAAACGTGTCCATTGTCATTGTGCTGTCGTCACAACTATCTGATTTAAACTTAGAATTTCATGGTCAACTAAATCTGAGGTATGTTATAATTCTATTTTGTTATTTGCACATCTTAAGGTCACACGTTTTTCTTATTTTAACACTCAATTCATCATGTACTAAAAGCCTGGGTGGCTGTCTGCTTGCTTTATAAAGCAAGCCAGCCACTGCCAACTTACGTTCTGTGGGAGTGATGCAGTTTTATGAAAAAATGTGATATAATTAAAAACTGTCCGTAAAGTTCATTATGACTCAAATGGTATGCCAATGAAATTATTAAGAATATGAATTACAATACAATGGATTTATCTGTATGGAACAAATGTGCCAGAATATGAGATGATGTAGGTTTACATACTGTATACAGTAGATACAGTAGAAAAGGGTTTTCAAAGGGTTATGCATTCCAGAAGAACCAATTTTGCTTCCAAGTAAAACCCTTTTGGGTTCCATGTAAAATCCTCAATGGAAGGTTTTGTCACTGGAAAAAAAGGTTGTTCTGGGAGCCATAAAAGCATACTGTGTAGACTCAGCAGCAGGTGGATATAAGACTGAAAAGTGATGGAGGGACTGAGTATCATAATTAGAATGTCATTGAGTGTCAGTTTGTTAAACCAGTTAAATGTTACTGGATAGTCTCAGTGTGGTGCAGTGGAGTTTGAGAGATCCTGGAGGAACAGAAACAAGAATCACAGTAACCAAACGACACAGAGAAGTGTTTAAAAGTCAATAGCCTGTATATTGATTGAATTTGTCTGCAAAATACAAATACTATTTTATTTCTTTGATGTTGTTTGACATGTTTATTTTAAGTGCCGGAGTAGTACAGATGTTAGCTTCCATTTAGTGAGGAACGTTTTGTCTTCAAGTGGCGACAAAGTCCTGCTTCTGCCGCTTGGAAGTTTGCAGCTTCCAAACATTTACCTCATATTGATGTCCGAGTGTCGGGATTAAGCCTACTGGCTCCTAATATCTGTGTGCACTTCCTAGTGCTATCTGTTAAGTAGGCCTAGTGTTTACATTTTCAGGTCAAAATAAAGATAGCCAAAACATCCAGGGACCTACAACAGATACATTATTACATTACGGAGTTGTAAGATTTAAGTCCTCATTTTGTTGATGATTAGGATTGAACATTGCAATTATATAATTGCTGTGGATATCGCATGAAATCTATATTGATTAAATAAAAATATAAAACATTCTCTAAATCCCAAGGAAACCAACATTCTATAACAATGTGTGATGACAATTTGAGGTACAGGTAAATTGCAGCTTTTTACAGTACAGACAAATTCTTTTAATAATGAAGAAGAAAAAATACAATGAAAACATAGCTCTGATGAGATAGGTGAGTGTGATAGCATCAAGCTGTCGGTTAGTCTATAACCCATCACGGGGCTCTGCCCTTCTCTAGTATACTGACATCAATCAGTATTGTATTGCAACCTGGCAGAATAGAACAAAGATGACTTTCAAAGTCAGACATTGTGCTTCTAGGTGGGTTTCGTACAGTATGTTTTCTCAGTAATACTATAGGACATCATATAAAACTGACAGGAGAAGAGGCAGCCGTCCAGGTTCTGCTCAGTCTACAATCTGGCCCTGCAGCCTTACATTTCCCAAACCCAATCCGGGCCTATTTCAATATAACATGTCAATGTTGACCCTCCATTATCAAATAGTAGGCCAAATCTGGGTGTTGAAGCAACCTTTGGTAAATAATATGTTATCAGTCTAACACCAGTAGCAGGTTGACAAGCTTTAACTAAACATTTCCCTGAATGTTTGAGATCGATAGAAAATATGTGCACCTGCACATAGCTACATAATAACCCATTGTTTTATATATTTGAACAATGTTGACATTATTTTAAATAGATATTAGAGGACCGTTGTAATCCTTAACATCACAGACATTTTAAAAATATTCTTAAAATTATATTATATAATTAGGTAGGAATATACTTAAAAAAAACATTTGACTCTAAAGAAAAACCACTGATTTGTGCAGCAAAGCATTGACTTCCCATCTTATGGCTTTAAGAATTCTGTCTAAACCTACGTCCCTTCGTCCTGCCTTTGCCTCTCTGGCTGCCAAAACAGGTCAGGCCATCACACCCCCCCACCCCCACACACAGGCTCAATCTACTAAACAAAGCTTTTCATTAATTATATGTGGCAAACTGCAAAGTAAAAACGGCTGTGTTAAATCAACACCCTAAGTGTTAAATCAACACTCTTCAGTGTCAATTTGGACCTATATAAACACTGAAAGTGTTAATTTAACACTTAGGGTGTTGATTTAACACAGCCGTTTTTACTGTGTGATTTGTACATCCTGATGAGGGACATAGTAGTGTATACAACTCAGCAAGGAAATTGTTAGCATACACCTATCTGATTCCTAAGCTTCTACATCTCAAGTGAGAAATTCTAGTTGCTCAGGGTGTTCAGCTGTAGAATTAAAATATTAGAAGGATCATTCTAGCTTTGTGCAACCTGTTGCATAATGTCCCTCTCTCTCTCTCTCTCTCTCTCTCTCTCTCTCTCTCTCTCTCTCTCTCTCTCTCTTTCTGTCTCCCTGTATTCTCACTCTCGGTCTTCATCATTCTCTTCCTCTCTCTGTCTCTTAATATTCTCTCCCTCTAATGTCCTCCCTTTCTCCTTCCGCTTAGCTCTCTCATTCTTCATCTGTGTCTCTTGTTCCTTTCTCTCTGTCTTTCCATCAATCCTGGCTTCTTTATATATACACATAAATAAGTTGAACCGGCAACAAAAATGGGTTGTAGTGAATAATCACTGTCTGCTAGTCGGCCAGCCGTAGACTGGGACATCTCAGCCAACTGCAGATGGCACATAGTTTGCAAGCACACACACACAAACATATACAAACACTAACACACACACGTCCACAGTGCCTGTTGTTTTGTTTCCTAGTATATTCATGACCTCTCCAGTAGCTTAGCCATACAGAGTACCAGACTTCTTCACCTTTGTTAGTTTACATAGTGTACATATTCATTTAATGACCCCTCCCTCACACACAAACACACAACACACTCCCACCCTCCCCCACACCAAATAGCCCCTCAACCCTGCATATATCACTGGCTGTCTCAAATCACTCACTTGTCATGTAGTGGCCGAAGGTAGTGCACTATGTGAGCTTTAGGACGCCATTTGAGACTATGTCACTGTTATATTCCTGTTATAATGTAACACTCTCACTCTGAAGAAGAATATAGGGCATATCTAAAATAGCACCCTATTCCCTATAAAGTGCACTCATTTGAAAAGAACACTATGTGGAGCATAGGGTGCCATTTGGGACACATTATTAATAATAGTCATAATAATACTAAAGGTAACTCTACACAAGCCCCTCCCCTTTGTGAATCATGGGGCGGGCCTAATCATGTAGCCCAGCCTTCTGACAGGCGCATGCGTTTCACGGACGGGCTGTGGCGCTCCTCTTGATTGGACATGGGGTGCAGCAGAAAGTTGTCATTTCCACGGTGATCCTCGCGGTCACTGCCGTCGTATGAGCTCCCACAACTGGATAGGCTGTTGCCGGGAGACCGCCCTGCCTCCGCTGGACCCTGATTGATTGCGTAGCTCTGGGACACGCCCCCCATGCCTCCACTAATCAAAGCGAGGCCTCGGTCTCTGGGCGGGGACACAGGCTCGGATTTAATGTGAAGGTTCTGATGGGTGTTCTGCAGGTTGAGGTTGGAGTTCTGACAAAGGTTCCTGACAGAGGACAAGCCGTGATAAGAGAGATGGAGGAGAGACAAGTTCAGACTAAGAAAGACAGACACACGTACTTACCCCATGTGTCCTAAAGCTGAGTGCTGTATGTTTTGTAGTTGGTGTTGCTGCCAGCCGGTTACTGATCCCTGGTGCAGCGATGCTGAGCCATTACCAAAACCTGATAACGAGCTCAGGTCACCCAGCGAGTACTCTACAGAGGGCAGCGAGGACACAGTTTAGACCAGGGGCAAGTCTTAAACCTGGATGTTGGTTTATTATACAGGAGCGACAAACACGTCATGTAGTGAGCAGAGACGCGGTGAAGAGCTGAGGTCCTCAGCCAGTAGACAGGACATACCTGTGCCATACGAGGTGGACAAGGCAGACGGGTACCCCCCCATGCCCTGCCCGGGCAGAGTTGGTGTTGCTATGGAAACCACAGGGGTAGCCAGAGACTGGGCAGACTGGGAGTGGTTTATTCGCTGGTTCTGGAAGGAGAAGGACAACAACGGAGGACATTTACAGCTGGCTCTATCAAGGACCTCTCTGTCAGTCACACATACAAACCAATAGAGTACACAGCTCCAACCTGTTCACATGGACCATGTACTCACCAGCATCAGGTCAAACTCCTCACACTGGCAGCAGTGAAGAACAATACAACTATTAGTGTCTGGGGGGGTGTTTAAAGGGGGATGAGTGTGAAGAGACTGTAGTGGAGGTGTCAGCTCAATGTTTGACACCTGTCAAAAAGTGAGAGGAAGGAAAAAGAGCTGAAGAGATGACTCACGATAGACGGCATGTTGTTCTTGTTGCTAGGGGGCAGCAGTGTACGAAGTTCCGGCTTGCGGTTACCACTCATCGAGGTCATAAGGGGAGGAGTCTTGACTTGCATGCCTTTGGTCACGCCTCCCGGTGACAGCAGGCCCGGGGAGTTCCGATGGTTGCCATAGCTACCATTACCTAGGAGACCGACAGAGTTCAGTCACCACACCGCCCCAGAAAACACAGCGAGGACTGCAATCACCCAACTTTAATATTTGATGAGTGTAAATAATCAAGTTAGTTCAATTCACCAGCGTTGGACACATTGTTAGACAGCTCATTTCCCATAATTCCTCCTGTGTTTCCAGTGCTGGGGGGGCGGTGTGTGTGCTGGAGTCCAGGCGACATGCTGTTCCTCTGCATGCTAGAGTGTGTGTGTGAGAGGGGCAGCAGATTGTGGTTGCCCAAGGATCCCCCCGCTGCGGGGTGAGAGTAGAGTAGTCCACTGTTGTTTTGGCCCTGGAGGGAGCCAACCATGTCATAATTTGAGGAGGGGAGACCCTGATAGACAGAGAGCAAGAGACAGCACATATATCAGAGTTAGCCAGATCAATCAGGAACTAGAACCCAACACAGACACACTGGGCAGGTAATGCTTACACAGAGCCTCTGTCGGCTAATCATCAGGTCGATGTCTTCGTTAATCTTGCGGTATTTGTCCTCTGACTCTGGGCTCTGACCAGCAGAGTCGTCTGCTTCGATGTCAGGACTGTCACAACCATTTAGGCCCTTCTTACGTAGAGTCTGAAAGACAGACAGACAGAAGAAATGAATTTCAGTTTAACAATACTCTGCAAAAAGCTTGTGAATCTGTTACTGCTACTCTTACAAGAGCAGAGTGGTTCGCTCACTTTGGTAAAGCCAACATGAGAATGAGCCCAGTCAAGCTGCAGTCCCCTTTTCTACCACCAAGAGGTGTTGTTGGATCAGAAATAACAGTCCTTAAAAATAACGCCTAACTGATAGATACTCTTATTAAACAGAAGAATGAAAGAGGAACAGAGTTAGACTAAATATACTGGAAATAGAAGGAAAGAGGGGGACCGACAGAATAGAACAGAGACAGCAAGACAGAGAGAGATAGAAAAAGATGGAGAGATAAATGGATAGGGAAATGAATAGAAAAAGAGAGGGGAAGCAGTTTAAAAACATTGGGTGTGTGAGTGTGTGTGGGGGGGTAATGATAGAGCGATAGAGTCTGTCTCTAATCACAGTTGATAATGTCAATGTAACTGTGATGCTTTCTCCTGCTGTGTGAATGTATCAAGAGTGTGTATGTACATTTGTGCGTATATGTGTGTGTGTGAATATGTAGGTATGTGTGTGCTTGCTCATAAAATGATATATATATATATACGTACTGTAGTCTGGCTCCAATAAGGTCAGCCTCAGCACTTTACAGCCTAGCACTAGAGCACTACATCTATCTGGTGACACGCACGTAGGCACGCACACACGCGCCCGCGCGCACACACACACACACACACACACACACACAGCTATGCCACTGATCCCAGTCATGCCCACCTGTCACTGGCCAATGCAGGGAGGGGGCGTGGCCAACTCAGGTCTATCCAACCGCAACTCTGCATCTGAGGATGTCCGTAGAAGGCTATTTTTTGCCTCTTGTCTTACCCAGAGTACCCTTAGACCCCAGCCCCCCACATCAACCCCCCTGCTCTTTTCCTCTCCAGCCCACCAGACGATCCATGACCACAACTGACCAAAGACACACACGACACACAACACTACAGTATACCAGGTCAGTACTCTGTATTTCACACAACACTACAATATACCAGGTCAGTACTCTGTATTTCACACAACACGACAGTATACCAGATCAGTACTCTGTAATTCACACAACACTACAATATACCAGGTCAGTACTCTGTATTTCACACAACACTACAGTATACCAGGTCAGTACTCTGTATTTCACACAACACTACAGTACTCTGTATTTTACACAACACTACAGCACTCTGTATTTCACACAACACTACAATCTTCTGTATTTCACACAACAATACAGTACTCTGTATTTCACACAACACTACAGTACTCTGTATTTCACACAACACTACAGTATACCAGGTCAGTACTCTGTATTTCACACAACACTACAGTACTCTGTATTTCACACAACACTACAGTCCTCTGTATTTCACACAATACTACAGCACTCTGTATGTCACACAATACTACAGTACTCTGTATTTCACACAATATTACAGTACTCTGTATTTCACACAATACTACAGTACTAAGTATGTCACACAATACTACAGTACTCTGTATCTCACATAATACTACAGTACTCTGTATTTCACCACTCATGAAACTGCTTGTGCGCAGAGCCCTGGCCTACACAGCCCGCAATGGTAACCTTGACAGAAGCATGTGTGTGGTGACAGAGGTGTGTGTGTGTGTGGTGACAGAAGTGTGTGTGTGTGTGTGTGTGTTGAGAGGTGAAGGCAGCAGGTGGTTGAGTGGACAGCTGACTGAAGGTTCTCAGAGGAGAGAGAAAAGAGAGAGAGAAGAGAGAGACAGGGAGAGAGAGAGCAGTTAACTCCATATCTAAACTTTTCTCTCTCTGTTTTTAACTTCTCCACACCAAGTCCTTCATTCTGCCAATGGGTGGTCTGGTCTCCTACCCACTTCCACATTCATTCTGGTGTGTGTGCGTGCGCGTTTGTGAGATGCGACGCATCAGCTCCTCTGTGTGTGCCAGAGAACACTATGTTCAACTCTCACAACATCTCACCTCTGCTGCCCCAGCAGGAATTTCTATCAAACACACACACATACAATTCCATAAGTATGACAATGGTGACGCATGGTCATAGCTATTAGAGGATGGAGGGATTGATGGAGGAAGAACTGAAGGGGAGAGTGTGGGGGAGAAAGAGGGGGAAGAGAGGGAGATGAGGATGAGGGGTGTGCAGCATGCCTTGTTATACAGCACTGTCGTAGTGTCGACTATTCTTGCCTACTTTACTCTGGCCAATCTTCCAGCCTGCCAAGACACACACACACACACACACACACACACTAAGACTCATACGCACATCCCACAGAGGCTATTCTTAGCCACCCAGTTCTATTTCTAGCCTGCTGCCTGTTTCCAGGCGTAAGCGGGAGTTACACAGGACTGCGTGAGTGCGTGTGTTTTTGAGCGAGCGCGTGTGTGGGCGTTGGTGTGGTGTCAGTGTCTCCGTGTGTTCCTTTTTGATGGGACTTGAGAGTTCCAGCTGTTTTCAATCTACAACACAGACGAACACGCAGACACACACACCCACACAATAGAATGGAGCAAAAAGGGGTTCGTTGAAGAGGGGGTGAGGAATGCAGAACTTCTCAGTTATAAATAGCCCTGATCCTGAGCCACAAGCACCAAATACAACAAGTACACACACACGCGCACGAACACACACCCCTCATTAAGAAATAAATAAAAAAACAGACAAAGGATCCTCTCTTCTGTTCCATCCTGTCAGGCAGATAGTCTCTGAGGCTTTTACAGCTAGGTCATGTTACTGTGTTTGTCAATACAGACTACTAGAACCAAAAAACACCATCTAGTAATGTTGTTATGTGACGACCAGCTCTTAGAACCGGCCCAACACACAGTGACTCCTGACAGAAAATACTGCCGAAAATAGTAAAGAGAAAGAGCAACAAAGAGATTGAAAAGAGAAAGTGTGTTGAGAGAAGGATGAGAGAAGGACAAGAGAAAGTAGGACCAAGTGAAGTTGTAGTCCCGAACACATTGCCCCGCCCACATGGGCCAATCAGGGGCATTTCTTTAAAGGACTGTGCTTTGTGACAAGAGAAAGCATTTATCCAAGTTTACATCATATAATGGCAGTAGTGTTTGAGATTTCGCATGGTTTTCCGTAGACCATATGGGGGGAGGACTAAGACAGAAAGGGGCGGGACAAACCCTCATGCATGTTTCTCAGCACATACACCTCCACACTACAGGTCAAAAGGTTAGGCAAGAGAACAGGAGTTGACATTTGGTGAGAGGGATGAGAAGGAGCATGCTGAGATTACAGTAATGAGTGTGATGGGATCACGGCAGATTACAGTAGATTAACTCTAGATTATATGACTGACTGGCCATGAGGTGAGTCTCATGTGGGACATCTGTAGAAGGTCCACTGCATTGTAGGATGTCACATTTAAATAGTCTAGTACTGGTCATGTTTTCTACTTGCCTTAAATGTGAAATCTTCAAATTCTTGAGCTGTGCTTTTATCTTTGTTTTTTATGTGATTCTGCAATGGGACCTAAAACTGGGCTACATGTCATACTTTCCCTCCAGCTCTCTGCAGTGATAGAAGTCTCATTTCCCACAATCGCACATCTCCACCCGCCTACACTCTGCCAAACGGACAGTTTTCCCACTACTCCCCATTGGGAGGACCACGGTCTGTGGGAACATAAAATTCTGTCTCCCATCATTGGACGAAAAACGAACCTGACCACTCCCTTTCAAGGCACTACAGATTCCAGTCAACGAGCCGGAATCCAACACACCTGTGCAGTGAACTCTGATCCCTAACCTCTGACCCCGGTCTGCTCGTTGGCCCTAAAAGGTTTCGAATGGGCACATTGGCTGTGTGTATGTGTGTGTGAGTGTGTGAGGGTACACCTGTCCTGTTCTCCTAACACCATTGCACAACTCCAGACTGTCCGACTGCACACGTTAGCCTCTCTGAGCCGTGGGCCGTGAGCCAAACACGCCGTATGTCAGTACCGTACACGCCGTATGTCAGTACCGTATGTCACAAGACACACACACTAACATCAGTGCTCCAGCTGTATGCACCAGCTATTATTCAACAGAAATGTTCGCCTGTACCCAGTCCATCTGGGCCTGATGCAGGACAACACTGACAAGTGGCATCTATAAGGATGTGTGCCAGCAACCTTTTAATTAAGTTGTATTATTAGACTATACTAGACTAACTAACTATTCACACTGTTAGCCTGGAAGTCTTAGGTTCCATGGAAACAAACAAATTAATGTAGGAACCTGCTGCAAAATTACAAAAATCTGAAAAGGCAAATGCTTATAAAGGTAAAAAACATTTTTAATTCAACTAGGTCTGTGTGAAGCACATTAACACGTGACAATTTGCTTATGAACACCAAAATAATTTCTATTATCCCACTATACCTCAATGTTTCAACCAAGGAAAATATGTTTCTACATTAATATTTTGATGACATATTGGAGAAGTGTCTCCTAAGCCTCCACTGATTGTCATGTGTGTCAGTAATAAACTGCAGGCCACCCACCTCCACAATATCAGAGTTGGTCCGGCTCTCATGTGGTTCGTTGTACTCTGTGTATTTGAGCAGAACTTTGTCCATGTCTGTGCTGGCGTACTGGAAAAGCTTGTTGGTGCTGTTGAAGATGATGAGTGCAATCTCACAGTCACACAGGACACTCAGCTCATACGCCTTCTTCATCAGGCCAAACTTACGCTTGGTGAATGTCACCTGGTGTGTGTGTGTGTGAGAGAGAGAGAGAGAGAGAGAGAGAGAGAGAGAGAGAGAGAGAGAGAGAGAGAGAGAGAGAGAGAGAGAGAGAACAATACAGTAAGTGAGCTGGAAGTAGGCAAAAATATATGTAAGCAATTATAAGTAATTATATAGTACCAGTATCTAAGTGTATTCTTGTGCTCGAGTGAGGTTTGCTGAGCACATAAATATAGGCTCAGAACCACTGCCTCTGTTGTAATGTTATAATCAGGACACTGGGAAGGAAAATCAATGCACCATAAAATAACAGTATTTCTAACCATCGGGTTATGTCACTGCAACATTGTTTTGTCTAAATGCGTTAGTTTGACTTCTTGATATTTATTTGTCCAGTTTTATTCTCTTATCGGATCGACTCGCATTAAAAACGAACATTTTGTATTTTCCAAAATGTTGCAGTGACGTACTGTAGCCGAAGGCTTTTGGGCAATTTACGGTGTCCGGGTTTGGAATTACCGAACACGCTGAGAAGGTTTGGAGTGTTCCTTTAACCTTAATAAACATTTATGCCTAAACTTAACCCTAGCACTAATGCCTAACTTGTAATGCTAAAACCTAAGGGTAACCCCAAATTCTTGTTGTAAGATTTACCCCTAAACGTAACCCTAGCATTAGAGGCATTCTAATAATAGGGGATTATTCTTATTTTAATATCCTCGTTAGCATTAGACCAAATTCGATGTGAGACGAAAATTAAAAAATGTGCAAACACACACACACGCACACACACACACACAGGACAAAGGCAGGGAGGTTACTCCAGCTCTAAAGGTCAGGAAACACATGTTAATGCATTTCCTGTCATAACAGGAAGAGAGAAACCACTCCCCCACTACACATACACCTCACAATACGTCTGCCTGTGCTTCCTGCCCACCTCCTTGCCTCTGTGACAGCGGGGGTGTTGGGGGGTTACGTATCTACAAATTCAAGATCTTAACTTTATAATTTTCTGCACAGCAAGAATCAGATGTACAACAATTGACATTTCCTGTTGCTGCAGAATAATTTATTATTATTATGCTGTGAGAAACTGTGTTAAATGAAGAAGCCACCATTTATGTGACCACAACTCTGAAAAAACTCTCACAATTAAAGACAAAATGAAGAGCGCATGTGTATGTGCGTACATATACCTGTCTGTTGCGTTCATCCATTATCCGCGCTATCTGGATCTTTTTTCTCCCCATCTTCTCTCCTTCAATTCGTCCTTTCCAATTCCAAACTCCTGTTCTTATTCCCTTGCTTTTCAAATCCTCACACTGTCTAGTCTTACTTCAATTCTTCTGGCACTCGCTCCTTAAAAGAGAGAGAGAGAGGAGTGACAGAGAGATCAGTTAAAACGTCATCAAACACACACAAACACACACAGTAATCCTTGTTGAGAGGACATAGAAGATGGTTCACACACAAACACACACGTGTAAACACAAAAACACAGGCACATAGTATAGTCCTTGTTGAGAGGTCATTTAAAGTGGCTCAACTATGTTTTTGTCACTGAAGCGTTGATAATTCAACTGGTTGACCTGGCAGGAAACAGGGTCCCCCCATGAGGAAATACAGTTCATCTCAACCACACATGTCAGTTACAACACATAACATCTCATAGAAACACAAGAATCCAAAATGATGTTATTCACCATTTTAAGAAATATCTCTTTGATCAAACCAATTTTTTAAACCCACACACACAAAAAGGTGTAAATGCATCTAACAGGCTTTAGAATTATTAAAGGAACCATGTACCAAATGTTTATCTGAAAGTGAATCTTTGCTAATACTGAAAAAAATATTCCAAAATATGGGATTACATTAAAACTAAGTGTAATGGAATACTCTCAAAAAGATTCTACATTGTCCCGTCATATTAAACAACTGATTTCAAAGCAACATTTTAGAGAGTACAGCCAACTGGCATTCAGTGCAAATTTACTTCCCAAATGAAAGTGGTGGGAATCATATATTAACAATGGGAAACTGAGAGAAAAAGGAGGGAGAGGTAAAAGAGAGAGAGACAGAAAGACAGAGAGACTGAGAACCCAGGCCCATTATCCTCTGATGAGAGTGTCATTTCCCCTCCTGCATCTCTCCATGCCCCCGTCGATTAATCAGGCCTGTCTCAGAGGAAGCACAGGGAACCAGAGAAGACAATACAAAGGACTAAAGGAATGGAAGGCAATGTCAAACGTTGACCACTGTCCGCTTAAATCGTTTGTATGTCTTACCCACTCTATATTGAAAGTTTTCTCAACCAGTGTTATTGTATATTGTTTATAAACACATATTTACATTAGGACCCCAAAGGTTGGTTGGTTCCTTTTAGATATCTGATTTCATCTCCCACGAACACATTAATATTGGTGCATTGGATTATTCACCTTCACTCTAACATGAGCTCATTCAACATCATTGTTTGCATGCTCATGAAGCTATTCTTAAATAGCTAGACACAAGTAGAGCTCACATGGCTTATAGCGTCTGATTCGCTCGTGCACACACACAAACACACACACACACAAACACACACAAACACACACAAACACACACACGCACACACAGTTCCCAGCTTACATTCGGAAGCAGAAGCATATCTGAACGAAGGTGTGCGGAACGTGAGGTGGCAGAGTGACGGGTTCACGTTTGTCAATGACATGATAACAGTATAATACTAAGGCAGAAATAGACTGGCAACTGGGTACTCTGCTCACCCCCGTGACCCCTGACCCCCATGCCTGTGTTGACAACTGAGTGAATGTGATAGGTAACAACACGATCATAGGGGCACCTTCCATCCTGGACCCAGGATGCACCATTACTCATGGGGCACAACAAACAGCATCCAACCCGTATGGCACATCCCTCATACACATCCAGGGTGTCACGCCTAACAACATTCTGATAGGGGTACTGGAGATTCATAGAGGATATCTGTGGCCATCTCTGTAGGCCGACAAACAAGTACACATTTTACTCACCAGGTCTCCTACCATGGAATGGGCAGATCAAACTACCAAACGCAAACAATCAAATCAAGCCTATTTCTGACACGTCGACCGAAATGGAAACTCTGTGAACTCTTAGTATGTCTTCACTGACATGCAGTCATTCATTTTGCTAGTTAGGTAATAAACCAACCAGCCTGTTAGACAGTGAGTAATTATGGTAGTTAGTTAATAAGCCAACCAGCCTGTTAGACAGTCAGTAATTCAGTTATGCAGATAGTGAGGCTGTTTCAACACAATAGTATTTTACTCTGGTGTAAATATAGAACATTCCTTGTCAAGCCAACTCAGCCTTTTATCAAACGTGGGCGTTTATAGAGAACATAAGGTTCTGCTTTCGAGGGAAAACTGCATTTGACCTAAAAATAATGATGTGCGCATGTCTGTGAACTGGATCGTTTGATATTTATCCCATGTGTGTGCCCTCTTAGAGGAAATGACGTAGAGGCTGTCTGTAAACCAAACCAGGATGACGGCAGGTTTCCACCCAATTTCCCAACGATGCTCTCCCAAACAGACACACAGACTATAAATTGCATACAATCTACTTAATGAAATAAAATGTGGAAAACCATTTATAAGACTATAGCATCAACAATGAGTTTTAGTCAGATTTGTTTTTTTACGTTTTCGTATAACATACAAAACAATGTGATCATGGGTCAAAGTAATCTGTGGGCTTCATTGTGGACAATTTGCAAAGGAAATACTACATTTTATAATGATTATAATTTTCTGGTCTTGACCATGCACAACATTTTTCACCTCTACTTACCTGTTCAACTGCACGGGTTTCTGCATTGCACTTTAAAGTACAACACAAAGCCTACGCTCAAATGTGTACTCTGGAAACTTTTCAAAGTGAATTGACCCCCAAGGGTGTCTTTAAAAACAACAAAAAACAATTTGCAGCCTATAGAAGAAGCTACCTATTATGCTGTATTTTAATATTTTATTATGCTGTATGAACAATTCCAGTTGTTTTTGAAACAATGCTAAGAAAAATATTCTCATATAGATTATTTTGATTTTGTGTGATGTTGTTTCAATGTTCATAATCTACTGTATATATTGTGGAATTAAAATAATACCTCAGTGAGTGGTTTAGATAACAATTTTCTGTACTGGGTTTGGCTCCCCATCGCAACATTTACAATCAGTGGTGAAAAATCATGAAATACACCTATACTATACCTGTAACTTAATCTACAGTTCTTTTCTTTAGGGACACATTTGAGCAAATTCTATTTTTGTTCATTACTGAAACACAAGGCAGTTATTTTTCTTTTTTGGAGCAAATAATGAATTATGCCAGATAAAAAAATAAAGTAAAGATAGATAAAAACTATTTAAAATCTAACTGACACAGAGCATGTTGGACTAGACTAGCTATTCTAGCTGGACCAAGTTTCACTCTGGTCCTCAAGTATCCTCAATGATACATATGCTCACACCACTTACAATGTATCAACGGAGCTATATTATACTGAACCAGCATCAACCAGGCTGGTCACAAGCCTACCAGCATTGCCAGCATTTAATCTTCAAACGAGACTCCACACCAGGTGACAAACACATCACAGAAGTAGCAATGTTTCTCAATCAAGCAAGGATCACCATCAGCAGAAAGTCATCAGGGATACATTTCCAATATACTGTATGTGTTTATTTAGGAGTAAAAAGGTTGGAGAGATGTGAGCAGAAAAACTGTCTGTAGGGCATTTCATGCAAATGCCATGTGGGCTGGTCCAACTTTAGCCCAGTGGGCCCAATGAGGTCTAAATTTGGGGATTTGTGCAGAATCATCATTATTTGGCTAATAATAGGGGGATTAATGAAGGACATACCTGGGGGTATTAGGGTATTTTGTCCCCAGACAAGAAAGAGAGACAGACAAACAAACAGAGACATGGAGTCCAGCAGACTAGACAGTATTTGTAAGTGTGTATTTTCGGTCTGGATAGGAAGAGACAAATAGCGGGTCGCGGGGTGGCAATGTCCTTGTATACAGTATCTTGGCAGGGCAACCTACATGCCAGGGTCAGAGGGCCTGGAAGGGGTGTTAGGATGGGTGCTTGGCAGGGGGCAAGAAGAGGATGGGAGGGTCAGTGCAGTGGCAACCATAAGAAGACCCCGGGCACAGAGGCCAGAGTGCTCCGCAGAATTCTCTGAAAAACATTTGGTTCTACTTTCACTTTGTCAGACTGTGGACTCCAGTAGCTTAGCACATCAACTTCCCTTTTAATGGTAACTATACGTAATGTACAAAATGTGATTTTTCTACGTATTGAATCTCAGTTTTTCCGGAACAATTCCAAGATTAGACCCATCGTTTACAATTTAAAGTACTTGGGGAACGTTTAGTTCAAGGATAATGTGCTAGGTTAGTGAGGTTAAGGTTAGGGTAAGGTGAGGTTAAGTTTAGGGTAAGGTTAAAATAAACTTACTTTTTGTAATTGTATGAGGGATACATTTTCCTGACTCCGAAAACATCACATATGGAAGTATGTTCTTTTACGATTTTGTACGTATCGCCATGCGAACAGCCTGTTTCTATACCCCATTCTCCAGCATGAACACATGACCCATTATAAATACCACAGACTAGAGGAGACTGGAGGACGGGGTGTCTGATGAACACCATTAGACCATGAGTCCTGTGTATTACAGATTATAATACCATTGAGCATGAAGCTTTATTTGTGTCAGTATGTGGTTTTCATTGTGGCACTCAGGGTTAAGTCCACAAAAGGCAGGGACTGGTTTACTTTTGAGAAAGAAGGGTGTGGCCAATATGGGGACAACCCAGCAAATCCTCTGCTATTTGTTTTTCTTTTCTTCACAATGTGTTTGGTCTATGAAGTCATCAAGGCTGTGTGTGGCAAAGATTAGTTTAGTTTCTAGCCAATCGGTACAATTGATTAATCAGTACAAGTGACAGTCCATGAGTAATGAAAACCCTCAGGACTGTGGCATTAATTTGTAGCTTCATAAAGGTGAGATGTAGCTGCCAAGCAAGTCTTTAGTCCTTAATCTACCTGAGAGACCAGAGCTGACTACAGGCTTATCTTCCAGAGGAGGACAGGAGCCAAGAATCAGGTCATTTGTGTTAGTGCTGGGGTGTAATAAAAGTGTACACACTGAGAACAGGGCTGAAAAACACTTTGGATAGGTAGAGCTATTACACCTGTGACCAAGTCAAACAACACTGAGGGCAAAAGCTCCATCGCACATTACATCAGTGCCCCCTGTTAGAAGTAATAATAGGTCTGCATGTCGGAGATTTATTATTTATAATCTGCGGGGAGATCAATCAAAGTCAACTTGGCCTTATCAAAAATGATTGCAAAGTAAAGAAAAGAAAAAATGAAGACCTTATTGAGTAATTACGCTTCGCTGACTTTTGCTGAAAAAAATCCATAATTTCTCGTTGACACATTTGAATTAGGTTACACAAACATCACAAAATCTGTCAATAGGCAAACTGCGAATTACTGGATAAACTTTTAAACGGTATTAGCCTAATACCGAAGACACTTACTTTACTCCGCATGAGATTACTCCGTGGGAAACCGCGGGCGTTTTTCTTGTCCTGTTAAAAGGGATATGAGCGGAAAATACCTCCCGTATATAGAAACGGGTTAGAAAAAACGAATTCACTTTAATTCCAGAACGGAAATAGACTACTATTCCTCATACGAATAAATCGACGGAACAACTGGCAACAATAAAACTCTTCTCCACTCCAGATTTGAAATGAAGTGGAAGAAGCCGCCAGTGTGAAACGACGGGAAGTAGAGATGGATTATCAGGCTGGATTATCCCGTTAATGTTTGTATTCCGTCGGTGATGTGATACACCTCTCTTTTTTACTCTCTCTCCCTCACTCCCACACGCAATCCCTGAACAAGTTGCTCTGATGAGTGCCCGCGCATGCACGCACAAACCACATAGACGCATATACACACGTGGGCGCGCGCACACACACACACACCACTAATGCCTGTGTCTCTGTCTAATGTGTGACCAGTCAACACATGTGCCAAAGACATACACCACCCAAGTTATAAAAGTCCAGGCAACATTTCCATTCTGGTTTATGAAAACGTTATCTCTTACCGGTCAATCACTTGCACATGACCTTCTGTTCCTTTAAAGCGTCAGTCCTTTTGGTGCATCTCAGTCTATGCTTCGGTTTCTCCTTCTGCTTTTATCGCAATCTCTGTCGTAGTCTCAGTCACTGTCAGTCTCTCTGTCAGGTTCACTTTCAGTCTATGTGTGAGCATTTCATCAGGGTGGTCTCTGAGCCAAAAGGCACCTCATCCACTGCTATACAGAACACCTGGGAGAGACAGAGAGTAACAGAATGAGTCAGGACCTGGGGTTAATATGACAGATCAACATGCCTAAACCTACAGAGTGAAATCCCCCAGCAATACACCTGCTTTCAGTCTAACTCAAATGAACGTACATTGTCAATGGGTGATATACTCTCCTGCCCTGGAGAACGCTGGACACAGTATGAAGTAATGGTCTGTAGCTCCTTGGTGCTCTACAGTGGAAGCTCTTGGAATTGCACCTGTTTACCCATGCTGTACAGAATTCAATGAGAGGATGGACTCATAACGTCCTGCCAATGTTCACTTCTCTCTGGTTTAAACTGCTCTGCAGCTCATGCCTACACACAAACACACGTACATATATACTGTACACAAAAACAAACAGACCTTCAATAGAAAGTGTTTTAACTGTAAATGTGTCCCTCCTGTGTGTCACAGGCTGGAGCTGGGTAGTTAGTTGTCTACAGGACTGCGCAGGACATTACATGTATTATGGATGCACCCAAAAAACAGAAACATGGCTCCTTTTGTTGTGTAACCGGATTCTATTTCATTGGCATGGAAAAAATGACTATACACTCGTCAAACTGCTGGGTTCAAACACCCTGGGAAAATATGTTTCTGCATTGTCATCTCACATGGCTAGCATGCTGTCATTGTTTCCTGTCACTTCGAGTAGCATGCTAACGATAATCAAAGGATGTCACCACAAGTGTAGTATAATATTTCAAACCTTGGCTGAATGAAGGTGATTTTTCTCATCATTTTTTCACTCACATACACACATAGTAGGCTATGTTCTTTCTCAGTTTCTCTCTCTTTCCCTATTTCTCCCTCTCCTCTCACATGTGTGAAATGTTGTATGTCAATTGTTGTCCCCTTTGACACAGCTACTCATCACACACTTATTTACACTTTCCTACACATATACACCCACAACAGGGTTGGCTTTGTTTTAGTGGATGCAAGTGAAACTTGATTTATGAGGATGGCCTGGAATGGAATAAATTCAATGGAAAAAATAAATAATTATTTAAAAAAAAGTACGAGTCAGTTTTCCTCAATTCATTGTCACCGTCCTCCACTGGTATGGTTCCAAGAATGTATTTAAATTGTCGTGTGTCCTGATTGGTTAAAATCAGCCAAGAATTGCCATTGGTTATAAATGTAGATCGGGGAGAGTTGTGCATGTCAAGTGTCCCCATTTTGATATTGTCATGCAATTTGTAGGTCAAAAGATTATATTCTATTTTCCCATTTACGTTTTGTAAAAAAATCCTGGTTGGTTTTTACATTATATTGTGAACAAATGTATTTGCAGAGTGCCTAGACTTTACCCAAATGAAACCCACAACCTGCATTCAGGAGTACTGCCAGGGTAAACAAAATTGAGGTTGGAGATTTAACCCTCAAAATACTAGATAATATGCAGCGATATACCTTAGGTCCCCATGTACAACGATTACATTAACCTACGACACACAACATTCTACACAGAGATATATTTTAAGGCTCTAAAAAGTAGTTCTCTTAGGGGAAATCTGAAAGTTATTTTCTGGAAAGCAGGTTTCTCTAGATTAATAATATGATGTCATAGAGGATGACCTACAGGAGTGATGTTAATATGACAAATATACATTTAGCCTCTTACTGTCTGTACCGATTCCATGTTAAAAACCCCTTGTGACTATTTATGATTGTGTACAATACGTACATATTTACTTTACTTTATTTGCATATTTCTATAATATTTTGGCTGATATACCATTGGGTGTGATGTGAATTGTAGAATTTAGAACTAGACTTCCAATGCAATTCATTTACAGGAGGGTTAGCATTAGTTGACAGGGATGGGGTATGTATAACATAAAAAAAGGCATAATTTTGGTCATTGTCTCTTACGAAAAATGGACAAATCCCATTTTGGCAATAAAGTACCTTAAGTGTATATATTTAAATGTTGGAGTACTGCCCCTTATAATAGCAGTTTTAATCAAGAATGATAGCTAACATAACGTGATGTTTTAATTAGACTTACATTTAGATTTAACTTTTCAGGATCCAATGAGCTATATCATTGCATTAGTTTACAAAAATATACACTAAACATTATTTTAGGCTAATGTTATTCAATTTACATTACAAAACAACATTTTAAAACAACCCCCCCCTCACATGTTTACTTTCAAAGGAGGCAAGTTAGGAACCATGATATTACTGGACAGGGTTTTATGGGCATGTTACAGCTTCTTCATCAGGGCTACGCAATCCTGTTCCTCCAGTGGCCTGAATACAGCAGGATTTTGTTTGTACTAGGCACCACACTGAGCTACTTATTCCATTGATCAGTTCAAATCCTGCCTAAATCGAACAAGCCTGATCTTCCAGATCAGTTAAATAAAAATCAGCAATAACTTATTAACAGCCACACTGTGGTTCTAACACTAGGCAACTAGATTCAGGTGCTGACCCATCTTTGTAGGACCTTTAGTAAGGATGGTCGGTTGCTAGAAAATAGTGGTAAGACATATGGTAGAAAGGTGTGTCTTTGGAATGGGGACAGTTTTGAGCTAGGTAGCCTACCCCTGGCACAGTGTATGTGTATAGTAGTGTATTATTATTTTTTGTTATTTGTCATGTCACCATTACTCCTGATGCAGCCTTTGCCAACAACATAGCGGTGAAAAATGCTTGGAAATTTGAGGCTTTAAAGGTATTTGAAATGTGACGATACAGTGTCTGTTCAGCTAATGAAGCAGTACCACAACCTTTTTAATAATAAGTGAATGCAGCTGAGACATTTCCGTTTCCATGGTCTCTGGACTACATATGGAACATTGGACATTTTCACTCAAATAGAGACACCCAAGCACACACTGAAGTCACTCACACACTTAACTACTGGAAAGCCATGCGTAACGTACTCCTTTCTGCCCGAAACTGCACACATTCTCACACACATACACGATAAACCACAAACACACTCCACTCGACACACTCACCGATGCAGTCAGTATTATCTTCCACAGGAAGGGTCCCTTCAGCTCCAGCTGAGGGTTTAGACCACTCTATCGTTTATCACAGAAACGAAAAGATTAAATAGAACGAAGGCGTAAAAGATGGGTAAAAGAAGAATAAAAGACGGTATAAAGCCAGACCAGCTGGCTTAGAGGAACCCACAGAGCTGGGCGACTAGGTTTGCCTCAGAGGTAACTGTACACTGCAAAGAGAGACAAAACCAGCCCCCAGCAGCCCCCCTCGGACAAACAAACACACACACACACACCCTGTGACCTCCCCAGTGTGTACTGGTTGGTTGAGTCTAGCAGAGGTCTAGTCACCTGTTTCTGTCGCTCTGAGTATATTTAGCTGTGAGGTGTCACTGACGCTGCCTGTGAGTGTGTGTCACTGACACTCAGGACTTTGTAGGCCCTAGCATTAAAGCCTAGGATTACTGATGTAAAGGCCTATGGCTCTTCACATTACAGAGAGAGAGGGAGCGAAGGGAGATAGATCAAGCCTATGATCACTGCCCAGATTTCCACATACTGGGCGTGTACATAGCTGAGGGTTAGATCCCACCTGTCCGCTTCTCACAGAGGACTAGCTCAACAGGACACCATGCCAGCTTCTAGTCTGTTGAAACACATAAACCTTTTTGGTAACACTTTCTGTGAAGCACATTTTATAATGATTTATAACGTCATCCATAATGCATTATAACACTAACTATAAGTATCCATAATAACTTATAAGTTGTTATAAATAAATGTATAAATCTTTATGTTGCTTTATAGATCAATGACTTATAAGGCTCTACTTATAAGCAATGTATAAAATATTATAACCATAATGATCTATAAACACATATCAGTATGGTTATAATACATTATACACTGCTTATAAGTAAAGCTTTAACAGTCATTATAAGTAATGACATATAAAGCAAAATAAACACATACGTTTATTGCCTTATAAAAATTATTATTATTAGGTAATACAAAAACAAACACAAATGTATTATAATGCTTTATGAACATGTACTGTGTTTATGGTGTATAATATACTACAATATGAACACATCATTTATTATAATGTTTAGTTGGTTTCGTTTAGTTTTGTTTATTGTCACATGTAAAAGAGACACAAATATTATTGCATATACAGTGAAGATCTTGTGATAATGCTGTGAAACTATGGTGCAGTTTAGTTGTCATCAGTGATTTTGTATATAATGTTATGAAGCACATACTGTGTAATTGTTTGTAAAGTGATATATGCTCAGGCGTATACTGGATATAAACACTAAAGTATAAATGTTATAGATTTCCAACAAAATACAGTATTGCTCAAATGTTTGCATACCCCTGAATATTTTGTAGTAGATGTACCATTTTTAAAGAAAACATGAGTGAGCAGGCAAACTATTTATTTTTTATTTTCATAGGAGTCATATTCAAGTATAGTTCTTAACAGAATGGCACAATCATAAAACAAAACATGGCAATGAAGAAAATAATGAAACGACTGCTTTTCCAAAGTCTGCATACCCTCAGATTTCAAAACAGTGCAAAACAGTGCTCCCTATAGCACCATTGACAGTGTGCAGTCGTTTGTGCTAGTTGTCTATGAGGCCCCGAATTCTTTCAGTTGGTATATCTGCCCATTTGTCTTGGCAAAATGCCTCCAGGTCATGCAAAGTCTTTGGTCGTCTTGCACGAACTGCACATTTGAGATCTCCCCAGAGTGGCTTGATGATATTAATTTCAGGAGACTGTGATGGCCACTCCAGAAACTTCACCTTTTTCTGCTGTAACCACTGGAGGAACTTGGCCTTGTGCTTAGGTTCATTGTTATGCTGGAATGTCCAAAAGTGTCCCATGTGCAGCTTTCATGCAGAACAATGCAAATTGTCTGCCAGTATTGTTAGATTACATGCTGCATTCATCTTGCCATCAATTTTCACAAGGTTGCCCATGCCTTTAGAGATCACACACCCCCAAAACATCAGTGAGCCACCTCCATGCTTCACAGTGGGGATGGTATTCTTTCCACTATAGGGGTTGTTGACCCCTCTCCAAACATAGCGTTCATGGTTGTAAACATAAAGCTCTATTTTGGTCTCATCACTCCAAATTACAGTGTGCCAAAACATGTGAGGCGTGTCACAGTGTTGTCGGGCATATTGTAACCAGGCTTTTTTGCGGCACCGATGCAAAGTCTATTTTCTGGCAACTTGACCCTGCAGCTCATTTTTGTTCAAGTATCATTATATTGTGTTCCTTGAAAAAAAACACTGTCTTTTTCCAGAGAATCCTGTAAAGTATGTCTCCTGAGCTTACCTGTGGGTTTTTCTTTGTATCCCAAACAATTATTCTGGCACTTTTGGCTGACATCCTTCTTGGTCTACCTGACCTTGGCTTGGTATCAAGAGATCCCGAATCTTCCTGTTCTTAATAAGTGATTAAACAGGACTGACTGGCATTTGCAAGGCTTTGGAGATCTTTTTATATCCATTTTCAACCTTATGCAGTTCCAGTACTTTATTACTGTCATACCCTGATATGTTTCACCTGTTGTCATGTCACCACCGCACACCAGGTGTTCCCAGTTTACCATTAAGTCTGTGCATTTTAACCCTGTTCTCTGTTCTGGTAGATGCCAGATCGTCTGTCTAGTATAGCCACTTCCAGCATTCCTTATACCAGTGATTTTCCCATTTCCCGTTACCCGTGTTTTGCTCAGTTTTTCCCTCCAGTAGCTTAGCTCTCTGCCTCTGCTACCATTTTCTACCTGTCTCTAGACCAACAAGCTTGTCTACCCCTGTGTACCTCTGTTTTGCTGTTGTCCAGCTAATAAACATTTCATTTTTATTGGAATCTACTCTGCCTCTGTGTCCGCATTTCTGGGATTTTGAGCATCTACAATACACACTGGTACACCAAGGCGCGACTGTGGGGCGCCACAACGAGATCCTGCGTTCCCTAGTAGAGGAACTCTAGGAACAAAGAGAAAACCAGAGGCCGCATGTCAACTGTTGTTGTTGAAACAAGGATGTAGCAGTGTCGCTGACTATGCAATTAAATTCTAAACCTTCGCGGCAGACAGTTCGTGGAATGCTGAGTCCTTACCTGTCTCTACTGTTGAGCGGCGGGACATTTCATAGCCAGCTGTCCAGTAAAAGACCGGGCTCATCAGTAAGGACATGAATACGGGTGAGCCAAATAAACTTCCCTATGTTTCCACCTTTCGTTTCCCTTTTCACGCTACCATTCTGTGGAGATTCCATTCTCTAGATGTTAATGTACTGATTGATTCTGGGGCTGATAAATGTTTGAAGGATTCTTCTCTTCTCAAACAATTGGGTATACCAACTCATCCACTCCAGACAGCAGTAGAGTCTACTGCCCTGGATGGCCATACAGTAGGACACGTGTCCGTTTCCCTGGTTTTGTCTGGAAATCATACTGAAGAAATACAGTTTCTACCATTATGTTCCCCTCATGTTCCAGTGGTATTAGGCCTGTCCTGGCTTATCAAACACAACCCCCACATCGACTGGTCTACAGGGTCAATTGCTGGATGGAGCTCATTTTGTCTTTCTAACTGTCAAAGAGCTGCTCCACATACCCGGAATTGTGATGTTCCACCTGCCTCGTGACGTTGATATGTCGTCAGTGCCTACAAAATTCTGGGATTTAAAGGAGGTTTTCAACAAAGCACGTGCCACCTCTCTGCCACCCCACCACCCTTATGGCTGCTCTATCCAGCTCCACCCTGGCACTACGCCCCCCCCCCCCCCCCCCCCCCCCCC
>JACXGM010001933.1:0-19493 GCA_016801145.1 Umbra pygmaea | reverse complement strand
CTCCTCTCCTCAGCCTTTGAATAACTCCAAGGTGCCACCATCTTCACTAAACTGGATCTCCGCAATGCCTACCACCTGGTACGGATACGGGAGGGGCATGGAAGACTGCATTCAATACAGCCAGCGGTCACTACAAATACTTGGTGATGCCTTTTGGGTTGACCAACGCTCCAGCAGTCTTTCAGGCTTTGGTGAACGATGTCCTCCGGCACATGCTAAATAAGTTTGTCTTTGTGTACTTATATGACATTCTGATCTTCTCCTGCTCTGCCCAAGAACACACAAGCCACGTTCGACAGGTCCTCCGACGGTTACTGGTGGACAGATTGTCTGTCTAGTATCGCCGCTTCCAGCATTCCTTATACCAGTGATTTTCCCGTTACCCCTGTTTTGCCCGGTTTTTCCCTTCTGGTGCCTAATTCTGCCTGGTTGTCCGGACTACAAACCTGCCTACTCCTTTGTACCTTAGCTCTCTGCCTCAACTACCGTTTTCTGCCTGTCCCTTGACCAACGAGACTGTCTACCCCTGTGTACTTCTGCCGGACTATTCCTGTGGCCAACTTTGGTTTAACTACCTACGTCATTGTCTTGCTGTTGTCCAGCTAATAAACATTTAATTTTTATTGGAATCTACTCTGCCTCTGTGTCCGCCTTTTTTTGTCCACTAGCCTGGAACTGTCTGACAGTATTTTTCTGCTCCCCATCGCTCAGTATCTAGCCTGCTCAGTGCATCCATGTGAAAGCCAACAAACACATTGAATATTTATACACCAACAGGAATTGCAATGTACAATGCCACAGATGTGGGAAATTAACCTTTAATTGCCATTTTAACCTGTGTGTGTCACCTCGTGTGTCTGTAACAAGGCCATACATTCAAGGGTATGTAAACTTTTGATCAGGGCCATTAAGCTGATTTCTGTTAACTGTATGGTTAACAAAGGAGCCAAACAAATGTGTGATAATAATGGCTTTATATGATCGCTATCCTTACATAACAGTCAGATTTTTTTGCATGACCAGTCATATTGTCAAAATAAGTACTGAAATTTCACAATTTCTGCCATTGTATGCAAACTCATGAGCACAAATGTATATATATTTTTTAATTCTGGTTGTAATTATATAACACCTTAACTATATTCACATAACTTTTCAGTCATGACTTTTTTTTACCATGGATGTATTAAGAGAACCCGATAGCGCCTTCGGCACGAAGCCCCATTCATTCCAATGAAAGTTGCTCAAAAGCGCATGGAGCTCCAAAATACCGGATGTTCCGCGTTGTGCGGCCCAACGGACATGCGCACTAGCAACAGTTTGTTTCTGTTGTCGCAGCAACCGGTAGCAATGGCCCAATGGAGATGCGCACTAGCAACCGTTTGTTTGTGTTGTCGTAGCAACTGGTAGCAACACTGCGCGTTCATCATGCCTAGTTTAAGTGTTCGGGCTGGTAAGTTGATGTACCCCAAAACAAATTATCCGCTGAAATATAGAGGTTTCTTTCACCATGACAGCCTATGGGAAAACATATTTTTTGGCTGTAGGGGGTGCAGTTCCACTGTTGGCAGCTAAGCCCGTGGTTTATGGGATCAAATAAGGGCTAATAATATTTTGAGGTTGCGAAGTGATGTTTGCATGTGTAAAAAAGTTTTGCATCTATAGAAATATTTGTGAATGTGTAAAAAAGTGTCCAAACACTATGTAAAAAAATGGTAGATAATATGGGGTGGCCGATAACAGGCGGATGTTAGCTACAGTATGTTTTTAGAATTAATTTTGTTTATTTTATACGAAATTTGGTTCATTTAATGTCATGGAACAGGTTTGGATGTGATGTAGCAACAGGAGTTTGAAAAAATAATATTCTTCATTAAATAGATGTTAGCAGTTGGTTTTATGTTAAGATTTGTAGCTAGCAGGTACTGTACTTAGCTAGCTATCAGCTCACTGTTTGAATGGGTTCTACTGTACACAACTAGTATGGCGACCTCATCCTTTGGGAGTAATGGCATGTAAAACTTACAATCCCAATGTCCTGTATAGTTTAACACACCAAATTGCTTATTGGTGACCAATTCCTACAGTTGAAATTGCTCCAGGGCATATGCTCTGTTATTTGAATGCATGTAAACAAATACAGAAGGACATAGATGTGTGTTGACATTTAAATAGTGTTTCTAACTGGAAAGCAGTTGGGAAGTTTGAATTAAATAATTGATTTTGGCCAAAATATGACTTGAAAAAAAATATTTAAATAAAACTTAGAGAATGCTCACCATTTAAAAACATTCTATCTTTCTCTGTCACATTATTTAACTGTGTAAATTCAGCATAACCATCTGCTGACCACGTCTTCATTCTAGACATGTAACATAAACTTTACATATAATTATAATTTGAGTGTATTTAGGTATTGCTGACATGTGTAGGCTACAGTACCACTTAAAGCATAGAAAATACCTAATAGTGATTTATAATGCACTATAATACAATATGCTTTCATATCATGGTATATTGTACACCATAAACATATAGACACTATAAATATTTGTAAAACATTATCGTGTAGGCTACACTACAACTTTACTTAAGGCATACAGTAACACAAGTGATTTATAATGCATTATAATAAATTATGCTTTCATATTATGGTATATTATACACCAAAAACCTAGACATTATACATTTTCATAAAATATAATACATGAAATCATGTTGTGTTGCATGCGCATGCACAAATAGACCTCAGGGGGGCGGGTTTGAGCCCCGGCCCTTTTCCCCTCAGACTCCCTGTTATTTTTTTAAACAGTAATATTTAGCAATTTTTTTGCTCTTGCCCCCAAAATTGTCTGTGCACAGTCGGCCCTGTTGGGTTGTAATACTTAACTTTTACAGTTTGTATTATAATCAAATCATCTGTGTTTAGAAATCAGTAGGCTTATAATACTGTACATTATGCCAGCATTACTTATAAGAAGAGACTTCCATAAGTAATGGTTGATCAAGCAACATAGAGATTTATACATTTATTTATTACAACTTAAGTTATTATGGATATTTATATTTAGTGTTATAATGCATTATGACTGATGTTATAAAGTATTTTCATTTGTTTTTTATTTTTATATTTTATTTATTTTTTATTTTGAATTATGTTTTAATATTTTATAATGATCGATTACAGCCTGAAACAAGTACAAATAAGCAAACCTTTTTCAAATCTTAATAGATTTTTTTCTTTTGTTTTCTATAGGAAGTGTTATTTTAACCTACACCACACTACACTACACGATACAAAATAATCGGTTCAAGTTGGAACCAATTCAGGTTCTTCCAAGCTATGCCATAGGTGAATCGTTTTTGGATCTATCAAGAACTCGTTTTTTTAGATCTATAAAGAACCTTTTCAGGCAAGAAGTTTTAGAGAAACTTATTCGGTGTACCTTGGAACCTCAAAAAAAGTGTTCAAAGAGGATTATTTTCGGAACCTAAAAAATTGTTCTTTATAGATTCTTATTAGAATATCCTATATAAAATGGTTCTTGTGAGATCTGATATTGGTTCTAGGTAGATTTAAAATTGGATGGTTCTAGTGAGATCTCTTTTTGGTTCCTAGCCTGGCTTTTTTATAAAGCGATCTTCTCATATCCTGTTGTGGATCTAGCAATACCTAAACTTCATGGCAGAATTGGGCATGGAGAATTCACCGTGCGCTGCCCCTTTAAGTAATGCCACCTGGTGTTTGAAAAGCAGGAAGTGTGCTTCTTGATGTGTGTCTAGTGGCAAAACAGGTATTTGCCTGGTTTCTCCTGAGATCTCATATTGGTTCTTGGGAGATCTCATTGTCAGTGGTTCTTCATATATCTCTTTTAGTTCTGAATGAAACATAAATGTAATGGTTCTTCATATATCACCTGGTTCTAGGGAGATCTCATTGAGTAGTTCTTTATGGATCTTTAATTATTCTGATTGAAACCATCTAATGTTCCTTCATAAATCCCATTTTGGTTCCTGGGAGAACTTATTGTCAGTGGTCTTTTGAGGAAGGTGTATATATTATCTGAGTGGAACATATTTATTTTTCATAAATAAAATCCTATACAACCTTAACAATTACATAATTTACAGTATGCCGTTCTTAAAGCTTTAAGGGGAAAACATCCTTGAGTTTAATCAGTCAATAACATTTATATGGGCAATAACCACAGGAATGATCAAGATGACACTAGACATGCATACCAACTGATCTACCTCTCTAATTACGTATACATGACATGCTGTATTTTGGAAAATATCTCTTCTGAATGTATGAAAATAATATCTGTATCTGTCTGATGTTATGAATCCATTTCATACAATACAGTATATTAGTTTTACAGTCTTGGAACAAGTTATTCATAGTCCACAAAATGCAACACCAGAGTTATTAGATGTTAACATGATGTGTACTGTATATCAGCTTCAGATTATTCCAACTTCTGATGACAATTTTAACTGAATTAAATCCTGGAGTGAGTCTTTAACTAAAGTAAACTTTTGTCACAGTCCACAAATTGCAAGAAAAAAGTTAGATGTTTACATGATGTCATTCAGCCTCTGATTACACAAAATCCTGATTTTATTTTCAATACTGAAGTAAATGTACACTAATGTTCAAGAGATAAGGAAAAACATTTCAATAAAAACTGTTCATCCAGATTCTAGAAAATCATATGATCCTTCCTAGAGAAACATCAAAGCAAGAACACAGCTTTACTAATAAAAATGGTTATTTCAGTGAAAACAGTTGTTCCTAGAACTCAACAAATATACCCTTTGTAATAATATGCTGAGTGTACATGCCTGCAGACAGGAACTGTAGAACAGTTACACCTTTCGTAAACGGTACTTAACGTTGCTTACTTTACTCGGCCACTGACTCAGCATAAGTATTACACAACACAAACACACACAGAATTTAACATATACAGTAGTTCATATACAGTGTGGTTTGACTGATATGGCAAAGTTAGATTTTTAGCCTAAGGGCAAGCAGTAGTCTTAAGGGGTAAATCTAGGTTTTTTGTATGGGCTGTCCCTTGCGTTTTTGGGCAGGCCAATTATTTGGTTAGGGGGCCTGCTTAATTTGTGGAAAAAGTGTCTCTGTGCTTGACACAAAGAGAAAAACTGATTTAAAGAACATTTCTTTCAGTTGTGCAGGTTTTGCACATACAAAAAAGCAAATGGTTTTACATTTAAATGAAATTCCACCCAATTTTGCAATTGCATATAGATACATTCTAAAGCTAATTGAATACAATGCTAAACAATTTGCACGAATGAATTTAGAGCTGGGACCTGTTGGGAACTGGGGCTGTGTTGGCTGGAGACATTGATGAACCTCTGGCAGCTGGGGGCCATCAGTTGGAGGATATTACTGTAGGAGGGCAGACGACTAGGATGTGTGAGGGCAGTATGTGTGTGTGTAATTGTGGGAGGGCAGAATAGTGCTATTCTCCAGTAATAATATTTTCTGGAGCTCTCTGTAAAACATCTGGTTCTCTTCAGACAGGCCTGTTGCTACTAACTCTGCTTTTTGTCTTTCATCTACACATCCCATCTACTGTAACCAAACCAGTGTGCACACTGCACTGACACACATGCACCCGTACCCACACAAGAACCTTCAGTGGCTTTCTGGCTGCTGACCCATTTCCGTCAAGTTTGATGGTTCAAACTCCATTGTAACTTTTCCCCATACATCGCTGCACCTCCTGCAAAGATCGAATTCCATCATGTTTTCCAAAATAAAATCCTTCCTCCAGCATTGTGTCTCTTCACTGGGCTGTATTATGTTCCCAATATGAATGAAGCTATAATAAACGTGCAGTGTAGTGACGCTGTAGACTTTACTGGCTGAATGTAGGCAGTCGCTTCTCCATTCCTTCTTTCTCCTCTTTTCCTCCTGTCTCTGCTCTCTCCGGTGGGGGGGGGTCATGTTTTTAATGGATTCAACTGTAAACACACAAGCGTTATATTACATTATCCCTACAGCAAAATCCAAGATGGAATTACAATAGTTTTAGTTCACTGGAGATTGTGTCTAATTTGGGTGAGGTGTTATTTGGTAGGGTTGTTATTGTGTGTTGGGTTGGGCTGGGGGGGCACTGTCAGGTTAGGCAAGGGGGGCACTGTCAGGTTAGGCTCAGCAGGGATCTTTGTGCTGCATGTTTGGGTTGGGCTGGGACTGAGGCTTTGGTACTGAGCTGAGCTGATGTGGGTTGGGCTGTGGCTCCACTCCGGTCCTCAGAGTATAGGGTTACTGTGAAAGCCATGAGCGTGTGGAAACTAATCTAGCCTCACCAAGCTGCCTGACATAGCTCACAGTCCATGCTACGTCTGCGTGCTTCACCAGCTGCTCACATCTCTTCCAGTCAATGGTGTTTAGAAACGTTTGAAAGAGCCATACTCCTTGGTACTGCTCGGTTCATACAATAAAGCAGACACACAGACTCTCAGAGGACGTCTCACCAATGAGTGCATTTGAAGTGTTGCTAGCTCTGCCCTGAGACATGGCTCGGTCAGTCATAACATCAGCCATCAGGGACACAACAGGTGATGCATAACACAGCTACAGGCAAAGGCTATACAAGGAATGTCCATTACAAGAGATTAATAATATTATTGATGGAATAAATCACAGTTTTGCCAGAGACCCCAGGACTGTCCTTTTGTCTTAATCATCAGAATTCCATAACTACTTTTGAGCCAGATAAATTCTGATCATTCTCAGGTGGAACTTGGGAGCTGGTATTTTTGGTATTCTCCTGCGGGGAAATACTCCTGCTGGGTGGACATTGAGGTGATTCCTGAGGGGCCAGGTCAGGGGTCATGGTTCTCACCTGGGAATTCCTTCCATGGTGTATTTATAGAACAATTTATTTTACATTGTATGGAATGGTCAAAAAACATAATTAAAAAAATATGAACAAAATAAGCACTAGATAAAAATGTAAAAACCATCTGTAAATAATGTTGAGGTAATTTGGCAGCCTGTTCCTAAGAATAAAACTACAATGGCTGATGGCAGCCTCACCAAACTATTGAATTCTGATCTTATGAATAATAGAGACCAGAGCCACTTGATCTGTGGGATATTAAATAGGTATGGGTGCAATCCCACAAAGGGCTTTAAATATCAATAAAACAATTGGAAGAAATATTGGAAAATTATCATGCTTAAAAGACTATACCAATTTTATTTTGTGCCCATTTTCTTGTCTTTGCACTGATCCATCAATAATCCTGCATTATTTTGGTAGCCAATATTTTACATGGACTTTTAGTCATTTTGAGGGGAAGACCAAATGGGAAAGCATTACTATAATCAAGCCTGTTAGTGGTCTGTTTGGCTGGCACAGAAATTGATGTTTTTATAAAAAAAGATAACATTTAAGTTGATCATCTCTTTAGGTAAGTAAAGTGCCCATATTACTTTCAGGTAATGTACTGTAGCAAAACATGCAAGTAAAAACCATGTACATGTATTAAGTTTTTAAAGATGTTTTGGGGATATTATATGTACTGTAAATGTTTTATTGTACGGTAATGACAGTAGAAAGCAGAGGCTAGGGAGACGGGCACTGTATGTGCTGTTGAAAAAGGACATTATAAAATAAATTTGATTGTATGTAGAGAGAAACAGATAATAATAACAATAATAATTAATTCAACTTAATAGCGCTTAATATAGCACTTTTCAAGGAACCCAAAGCGCTTCACACAGTGAGGGGGATAAGAAGAGCACAGACAGTTGGTCAAGAGCACTTTACACAGTGAGGGGGATAAGAAGAGCACAGACAGTTGGTCAAGAGCACTTTACACAGTGAGGGGGATAAGAAGAGCACAGACAGTTGGTCAAGAGCACTTTACACAGTGAGGGGGATAAGAAGAGCACAGACAGTTGGCCAAGCCAGGACTCGAACCCCCGCCACCAGAGGACATGCATGCTCAAGAGTCAGGAGTTTAGACTGCTACCAAAATCTGGCGCATGCAGTTAAGTCCGGAAATATTTGTACACTGACACACCTTTCATAATTTTGTTTCTGTACGGCACCACAATGGAATTGAAATGAAACAACTGAGATGCAATGGCTTCAGGAGCTCAAATGTAATTTGACAAATTAACACATTTCTAAATACAATGTTATTTTTTATAATTTCTTTTTCAGATTTTCTTCCTTTCCTAATTCCGTCTCTAATCCTGCTTTGTCAGCAGCAGCGAAACTCCTTGAACAGAACTATGGGATAACAAGGGTTACGCACATGGTTCATTCAACTACATGTTCTTTTCACACTGTTCACGCAACATGGAAGCCTTTAGTCGGATCATGTACGGTATGATTACGTTCACCGACTATACTTCCACGATTGAATTTACAGGTGCCCGATCGGAACACAAGGAGTTGCTGGAGAGTGTCGTGGCAGGAACGGTAATCTGATTTATCTAACCCAAATTCCAGGCAAAATCTAGCCTTTCTATTCTTATGAATGGTTTGCACCTTGTGGTAACCCCCTGTATTTTCTCTCACAGTCTCCTATTTATAGTAGACTTGGATCAGAGCCGGTACTGCCCTCCATTGGGCCTTAATCAAAATTCTACTAAGGGGGCCTCCTACCTGACCCGTGCCCCATGAAAAACATTTTCCAATGCCACAGTCACACCTTACACCCCAGTGTTCACACTACAATTCTCCCTCCTTTGAAACATTTTGATCCATCGGTCGTTTAAAGAATAAGTACACCTACTGTATACAGAACAGAATCTGGCATTAACAAACTATGTATAACTATAGAATAATTTCTATAGAATATTAAGATAAATATGTAACTATAGGCTATGGCTACAGCTGTTTTCAGCATGCTGGCTGTACGCCTCTGGTGGTGCTAGTACTGGCTGAGGCTGGATATGAATCAAATGAGTCTTTGCTTGTACTGGCTGATGATCCAGCATCTCCTCTAATGACAAACTTAAGCATAGCATCTGTACATTATGCATCAGGCCCATTCATACTGGCTCCCCCATATTTTACATTTAATATAAAAATCAATAGTCAATGTCAATCCATGCTTTCCATCTTAATCCAGACTTGGAACTAAATCTTGACAGAGATAATCATTGTCTTGTTTTAAAATGATGTGCCCCTATGAGCAGTGCGATCACACCTATATATTGCCTGGATTGGTCCCCACAGAGTTTGCTGCTGGTAAGGAATTTGTGCTTCATGCCTATGAATGCACGTTCACGCATGACATGGTGCTCTTTTCCAAGCTGTAGATTCTAAGCACCATTATGCTATCAGATGTAAAAAAATTGTTGTATTTCTCTCTCAAGTTCATCTTGCACAAAGGCTGGCAAGCAAGCAAGTCACAGACAGACCAAGAGATGCACTGCCCAACTAATTAGTTTAGGCCCCTAAGCAGGGCCCTACGCAACTTGCGTAGTGAGCGTATAGGGCCAACCAGTTCTGACTTGGATAATGATATGCCTAACTCCTGGAGATTGTTCTTCACTTGATGTTGTGAAGGGGTTTTTCTTTACCATGGAAAGCATACACCACTGTTGTCTTCCTTGGCCATCCAGGCCTTTTTGTGTTGCAGAGCACACCACTGCATTCACTTTTTCTTAAGCTGGATTCACACCCGGTCCGGCAAACTGGTTGCATTGCGGCGGAAGTCCATTCATTTCAATAGAAAGCAATGCGCACCGCTGCTGCAAATCTACCGGAACCAGCAAAATGTGGATGCGGTGCAGCGGGTGTGTTGCAAGAGTTGAAATAATCCAACTTGTGCGGTGCTTTGCCGTACGGCACCAGAACCGGACGTTGATTTACCCCCGAGGAAGAGCTAATATGTCGCTTTCACCTATGGGTTTATGGGATTGCAAGAAAAGCTTTGACAACTCAGTAGATAGTTTTCGTAATGTCAATGAACACTAAACTGATAAAAGCTCCTGCCAGTCCCCTTGCTGGAGGAGGACAGTTGTATGCAATGTTGCCCACCATCTCGTAGATGCGGAAGATTGATTACGATGTTGATTGCGGTGTACACGTGTGTCTGCATTACGATACCGTACGGTGATTTATTTGCAGGGCCTGGTGTGAATCCAACTTTAGAATGTGACACACTGTTGATTTGGCCACTCCTAATGTTCCTGCTATCTCTCTGATGGATTTTTTTTTTTTTTTTGCAGCCTAAGGATGGCTTATTTTACTTGCATTGTAAGCTCCTTTTACCGCATGTTGTGGGTTCACAGCAACAGCTTCCAAATGTGAATGCCACACGTGGAACAAACTCCAGACTTTTTACCTGCTTAATTGATGAGGAAATAACGAAGGAATAGCCCACACCTGTCCAGGAAACAGCTTCTGAGTCAATTGTCCAATTACTTTTGGTCCCTTGAAAAAGAGGGGGCTACATATGAAAGAGTTGTAATTCCTAAACCCTTCCTCCAATTTGGATGTGAATACACTCAAAATAAAGCTGAAGGCCTTCTCTTCAAGCCCATATTCATTATTTACCAATATATTTAGGAAACAGGCATAATATCTAAACTTGTATCAGTGTCCAATTATTTCTGGACCTAAATGTAAAAACTATTTTTAAACCAGGATAAACTCCAGCATCAGGATGCCCAGTGGTTGGGAAATCATACTTGTAGTCGTAAGGTTGAGGGTTGGTATTCCATAGAGGGCCAGGTTGTTGTGTCCTTGATCAGAACAGTTTACCATAGGTTTCTCCAGGGGATGTCCCTGTGTCCCTTAATCTGGATATTAGCATCTGCTAAATGTTTAAAATGTTAATAAAGCATTACAAAATGAATAAATAAAGGGATAAGAATTTGACTTATATATCATGCTTTTCAGTGCGTGCATGCCTTTGTCACCCGGACACCTGAGGCTAACGGATGGGATGACCGGGCAAGTAAATACCATACACTTCCACTGGCCAACAGCATTGGATCTCTCCAGGTCAAGCTGCCTGACCCTCTGCAGAGTCCCTAGAAAACTTAAACATCCGTGTCTCCAGGACACAGTCACCTACTAGTCTTCTGTTTCAGCCTGAATATTAGCTGTTTAAACTCTGCTGAGGCATTTAATTTATGTCCGCTACATTAGGTTCGACCTGCCATGGCCTTGGTCAGAGCAAAGGGGAGGGATCATAAACATTGTCCAGGGGTCAAACATTAAGTGCTGTCACATGGCCAGTGTAGCCCACCTAATGACTGGAAGGTGTTGAACTCTGACCTCGGTTACAATGGAAAAGGATTAACCCCCTTGAGGGTATCACTTCCCATCAGATAAAAAAACAGCAGGAAGTTTTTCTGCTTAAGAATTCGATTTTTGTTCAGTTTCGCATAAAATAACGACACTTACGCACTTTATACCTCCCTCTTTTTAAAGTTTAGCAGTTACCTCGGTAATTGAAATATTTGCGATAGAGATGAACAACGTGTCGTTGCGTTCGGAGAGCGCAGCCCTATCGCCCACCTTTCAGGCGTGCTGATGGCATAAAGGCTCTCCCACTACCCACGGTGCTGTGGGGCATTAGGGGAAGGGAGGATTGGTTGACCGTCTCTATATTTCCATCCCCCTAACATCATCTTTAGATCGACATTATCTGATTGTTATTGTCATAAAGAAATCAGGTTTGAGTAGCAGCCAGTTAAGTTTGAGCGATTTTAATCAGTTTAGCAAACGCTCTTGTTCAGAGCAACTTTCCCTTAGCGCATTAAAGAACAGTAAACACAAAACCTATACCAAGGTCCTCATTGACCCAGTCAGTAAGTGTAACCGCCAGCCTGTGGGTAGAGCAGAGGGACAATATTATTTTTAGAGTTCGCATCAACTGGATTAATGGCAGGACAAAGGAGACTGGGTATTTGGGAGGGTAGCGTGGTGGAGGGAGGTGGTAAGGAAAGTGGGATGGGCGTTAAATGCACCCCCCCCCCCCACCACACACACACACACACACACACAGGCACATGCTCAGCTGTCGGTTAAGGGCAGACTGTCCGACCAGAGTCACTCAGCAGCAAAAGACACACATACATTCACAATCGCTCCAGAAATAAACTTCCCCAGCAACTCCCCAGTTACAGTCCCTCCACCTCCCCTTGTGGGTTATACGCGCACACTTCAGAAACCTCAAACCATTCAATTACAGGGAGGAAACTCTACCAGTCCTCCAGCCTCTCATCATCTGATTGGCGACGATCATTACCTAAGCAAACTAGACGATCCAACCCAAACCAGAAGATCTGAACTCTCCTAAATCATCTAAGACGATCTACTAACTACTGGACTGAATCCCAGTTACAAACACGTAATCTAAATCAACTTGCTTCAGGTTTAGGCTCAAAACAAAATGAGATGAAGAAGTGTCAGTCTGAGTTCATTTGAGCTCTCATTATCATCTGTGTTAATTGTAAAGTCTTCACTATGGCTGTAATTATTTGGGCAAATAAAGTTTTAAGCAATCCAAACTCAGTTCAGAGGAAAAGAAAAACCGAACTTGGAATTAACATTCAGCCTAGTGCCATACAACCATAGTATAGAGTACATAAACATGGGACTCAAATGAGTATAACACCATAATGTTTGACGGAACCATCAGGGGCAACGTTTAGCCCATTCAATGAAAATTTATCAACAGTTAGTTTGTTGCAACGTGCTGCTACAGACATAGCTAGATGGAAGTTTAGCCTGGCTCCAAGGGTGTAGGAACGAGTTTAATATTGGGGGGCACACCATATATTTTTCACAAATTGTTCCTATTATTGGGGGGGACCAAACTGCCTGTCTGTAACATTGGGGGGGACATGTCCCCCCTATTCCTATGCCATTGCTTGGCTCCAAACTTACTAAGTTTGTATCTATAAAAGACAATTTATTTTCTGTTATACATCAAGCCTTTTCCAAACCTTAACCTTGTACTTAATCAGAATGAATACTTAACCCTAACACCTACCATAAATATTTAGATTCTTTGTTACATACTGCATACTGTACCTTTTAAATCCTTAACATATGGTAGATTTCGATATTTAAAAGTTGTGTCTGGGGCAGCATTTTCCACCATCAACTTTCTTGTGAATGACGGTGCATCCCTCTTACAGAGTTCCAGTCACTTAAAAACAAATGCTTTGGAAGAAGCGTTCTAGTAATTTCTGGTGACCAAAACATATGGACATGTATTTTATTGTGGTATTTACAGGACAGGTAAGTTATAAGGTTATTGTCTATGTCTACCATAGACACACAGCTATCAAATAAGAACCTGCTGGTTAAATGCAGAATGAGTTATACAACACACTCCTCTAGAGGCCAAACAGGAGATCGTCACCCAATATCAAAGAGTTACCAAGATCTATTTATTTCACCAACTGTTGAAAAATTATTTTTTGTTATTCACACTGAAAAAATTAGATATTTTTTACTCAAACTTATGTAACATTTCTACAAAATATTCAGCCACTGATTAATGTTTTCTTAATTGGCAAAGTTATGCCCGTGTTGTTTGAGTGACAGGTTTCCTAGTGAAAAGGCACTGATCCAGGATCAGACTTCCTACTCAATGTTTTTTTAAGTCAAATAAATAACACAAAAACGCAGCAGTTGAACCAGACTTGTTCTGCAAAACCCCATCCAGACAAACATCTGAACATTTAAGGAATGATTCAGACAGAGCCAATGACATGTAATCTTTACAGTTTTCTATAGGGTTGAGACACACAACAGATCAAGCGGATGAGTTCAGATATGGAATAAAAATGTCACTTTAACTAAATTATTATTAAAATAAACATACACAAATAGGGAATAGACCAAACATATTCAAGACACAAGCTGTTTGAACAAAGACAAGAACAAGAATGCCAGCAGTGCCATTGGAGGAGATATTGAATTGAGTCTCAGTCATTTACAGTCACTTCCTTCACTCTTCTTCTCTTCTGGCCAGTTCATTTAGGTCAGTATTGGTCATAAAAAGGAGACAAGACAACCTCTACAGCATGTCCTCCATGACTCTCCAAACCCTCAGTCAGGAGTCTCCAGTCATTATGGATAAAAACTCCTCCTGATTGACTGCAAAAGAAAGATTAAATGTTTTTTGAGAATTTCTATCCTATTTTTAGTTCCTGGTTATTTTAGTTGGTTCATTAGTACTCAACTCTCTCCGTCTCCATCTGTATCGAACTCGTCAATCATGCTACGGAGCTCCTCATCAGTGATGTTCTCTCCCAGCTCTCTGGCCACCCGTCTCAGGTTCCTAAGGCTGATCCTCCCTGAGTCGTCATCATCGAAGAGCTTGAAGGCCTTGAGGATCTCCTCCTTCGGATCCCTCTCCAGCATTCGGTCCGTCACTGAGAGACAGGCAACTGGTTGAGCTCACACAAACCTGCTTTTTCTATTCTTGTGGACACCTGAGAGTTAACCCAGGCTCAGAAATCCTAGTGTCCATTTCCCATATTTCAAAACCTAGCCCTTGCTCAAATAAAAGTAACATGTATGCCTGAAGGTACAGTGCCTTAATGGGTAAACCTAACTCAAATTCTAAAACTAGGCAAAATTGTAGGTTTTTACCTAAGCATGACCCCTGAGCCAGAAATTATTTTTCCTTATTAGGGTCTTGACCATTATTTCTGTCTTTGTGGGGAAATCTGGTCCTCACATGTACACATAAACGTGGCTCACAGAATACATAACGGACAGTCAGAATACACACAGAGACACAAAATTAAAACAGGACCTTACCAACTTCATTAAAGTCGTCAAATGTTATTTTGCCATTTCCCTCCCTGTCATAGTCTTTAAGTATCTTCAGTACATCTACTTTCTTCACCTCGAAACCCAAAGCTCTCATTGCCACCTGTGAGCAAAGAGAGACATGACAAAGTAATAGTTCAAAGGAGAAAGCAAGAGTAAACCAAATGACAAGCTAGTAATGCAAATACACAGGGTGTGAAATTAACTCCTGCCACCCACCGAATTCAGGTACTTTCTCACATTGGCGGGTAACTTTTCCTAATCTACATCCACACTGGTGGGTGAATTGTCAAACCGGAAGTACATTTTTTTTACTGTGCTATTTTAAGCATGTATTTTTTTCGGATTGGAGATAAATACATTTGACGAAATTGCAGACGCTTAATCATGAACAAAGACGCACATCTGTGGAGGTACATACTGATATTTGATTGGGTTTCGCAAAGCTAGTCTGTGAGAACTCCAGCCTTGAGCTGCGGTACCGTAGATATATAGTGCGGTACAGACAAAACAATCCAGCTCGTTCCCCAGTATTAAGCCACAATAGGCTAGATGAAGTCGATGTAGAAAATATCACGGACAAAACGTGTATAGTTACACTAACAGAAATTAGGAATTTGATACGATCATAATGTAATTTCCAGTGATCAGAAAAGTAAACCATAGTTCGTAAAAACACATCCGGGGGTGTTCGTTGAGTCTGACTTTATGATTGGATTCTGATAAGAGGTGCTCTCATTTTATCAGAGAAGCGTTAATACCAGTGGCGGCTGCTGGTCTTTCAAAGAGGGGAAACTCATTTTCGGCCTATATAATAAAAATTGTCAATTTATTTATATGCAAATTCTGCATATATCATTAGGTGTGATTGGCAAAGGACAAAAAAGCAGGAAAATATATGGCGCACCTACCATGACGCAACGACAGGCCCCCCCCTTTGCATATTGTAGGGCCCTATGAAATCAGTTTTATTTTTTGGCCAATTCTGTTTTATTTCTTTTTCAAATTCCCTGAATTCCATTTAATTTCTTACAAATTCCCTGATTTCCATCTAATTTCTGTGATTCTCCTTTTTAATCTCAAACCTCAATATAATCCCCCTGGGGCAGTGTTTCCCAAACGTTTTTGGTTACTGTACCACCAGTGGTCCTAGTACCCATGGTTGGGAAACACTACCCAGGCAAAAGGGGTTTGCTCAACTACTTTTTTCACCCACCAGCAACTAAACAACTATTTGGACAAAAGTTGAATTCAGAAGCCCGCACCCAAACCTAAAATATAGAGAATACTGCTGTAGAGTTTGCACTTGCATTGCCCAATAGGCTACATTTACTTTCCATATGATCAAAGTAATTCTAGACAGGCAGAAGCAGGCTATTTCACGAAATGTGCATAGGTATGTCATTTTAAGAACATATTATTTCTTCTTACAGAAGAACCTATCCAAAATTAAAACTAAAAGAGTAGACAAAGATTCTCAGAAATCAAAGAAAAGTGGAACAATGACAAACACATTTATAAACGTTATTTTACAAAGTTGTATCAAGCGCAATCGTGTGGACAAAGCCATTTAACATTCAGCAGCAGTTGACCCTGCTCTCCAGGAGTGAAAGAGCCGCCTGATTAGCAAGACCGTCAGAGAATTACTTCAGGTGAATAAACATAGTAGCCTACACCTAGTTATATGCATTTGGATACATGATTGAACGGAGAAAAACAAGCGTTGTCTGATCGGAAAATTTGGAATAGAGAAAATACCGTTGTTTATAGCTGTCAGCTATCAAGCGCATTACAACTTTTGAACGATATGATGGAGCGGTAGAGAAACACACTGCATAGCCTATAGAGTGCAAATTAACGTCCATACTTGCTGCCTTTTTGATTATGAGAAACTCAATGAGTTGTTAATATTACGGGACTGTAATTGGATTATAGAAAAAATATATAGGCTAGCCAATATATTGCTGAATTCCACGTAAATGTCTGAATTCCGCGGTTCCGTCCGGGTTCCCCGCATCGTGCAAAACATAGGTCCCTATAGGCTATTTTAGCAGGATACAAAAGTCTCTGACTGGTTATGTTTGTGAGTGTTTTAGAGCCCTAGTCTTGGTGTCACGTACATTACTACAGAATTTATAATACTTGTCATAACGAAATTTGAACTCCACTAGGTCTCTTTACAATTATTTTGTGCCATTGTCGGCTTCAGCTAAGATATTGAACACATAACGTTCCGCAACGATTGCAGGCTCTTTGGTGAAGCTCTGCTTAAATTCCATCGTGACAAATGAATGGACTACTTGCGGAGTGACATGAATCGGAGGCACAAAAACATTGACAGCGGTGAGTGGTCATTTAGAGCTGTGACATCACACCCCGGACCGGTGCCTTGCCCACTCCCCCAGAAAAAAAACGGAGCCTCATTTTCAGGTCGGAAAAGCCAGATTTCCAGATTAATCCGGAAGAATCACATCCCTAATATATGCTACAGAGCTTGGTTCTAGGGGCCTGGAGGGTGTTTGTGGTTGCAGAACTGAGGGTGCGTGAGGAGGTCTGGGGGATGAGGAGTTCCTGTAGGTAAACGGGGGCATGTCCGTGAAGACAGTGGTGGGTGAGGGAGACCTTGTGTTAAATTCTGAGTGAAAAAGGGAGCCAGTGAAGAGATTTCAGGATGGGGGTGATGGGATCATGCTTGCGCACCCTCATCAGGATCCTGGCAGCGCTGTTCTGGATGCATCTCTTGCCAGAGATCCCGATGAGGAGTGCATTACAGTAGTCCAGCCTGGAGGAGACAAAGGCGTGGACGAGCTTCTCTGCATCTGCCAGGGTGAGTGTTGGACGGAGTTTGGCGATGTTAGCCGCTTTAAACTGGAGAAGCTCCTTTCTACACCTGCAGATGTAGCTCCGATTGTAGCCACTAATTAGAACAGTTTGTAAAGCTCAGGCATTGCACTGTCCAACTCAATGTTTTTGAGGAGCACCAAGTAATCACACAGCTTTCCCCTGTTACCCTGCAAGTCCTGATCTGAATACAGGACTTGAAGTTCAGAATGTACAGTATGAATGAACAAATAAAAACAAACAATATTAAACTCAAATGAGGAAATATGGGAATTAGGTTAAACTGAAACAAGGAATGTGGTGTATATTGTATGAAATGTATGATGAAAATTGGCTAGCAATTTCACCAAGCAAATACCAAGAAAAAGGTTGCAGCAGTTTGTCTTTCGAATACACTTGCAAAATCCGAGGGACTGAGCTCGAATAGTTTTTTGGCAACTTTTTATAGTACAATCGCTGTCAAAAAGGAGATGCAGTCTTTTGACAGACCCTCCAATCATCACGCAGAAGCCCAGAGACCAGGCCAGCCCACTCCTCCATTCACCCCCAGAGACGATGAGCATCCGTGGGTTGGACAATCGCAGCATTTATCCAATGACCATCTAGTTTCGAGGTCTGAAAAAAACTGTTCAAAGCAGCACCATTGAAGTCCATGGACGCCAGGCTTCAACAGGGAAATGCACTGTGACACTACGGGAATGTATGAGAAGGAAATTGATTCAGTCGACCTGCTATATGTAGCTGATTCTGAACAAACTTGTCTTCGAGATTAATGTGTTCTAACAGATTTTTAGTCTCGGTTAACACAATAGTACATATTTGACCTAGGGATGCTCATATTGACCGTTTAACCGTTAACCGAAAGTAAAACATTTGACTGATTAATACTATCAGTTAAACGGTTTAGAAGTTGTATATATAGCCTATTTGTTAAATCACGTGGCGCGTTGACACACGCAACCAGAGCCTGGTGCTTCGTTTTAAAAGGTGGGGAGATATAGGTAATGTGGTGCGAAATATACCGGCTGCCTGTTTTGCGTCTGCAACGCTTTCTTCATTTAAAATGACAACCCTTGGACATTTATGATGACTGTGATATTAACTTGCTTTCATTTATTCATGTACAGAAACGTATAACGCTATAGTATTGGGAAGCATATATTATTTTATCGGCTATAATTCATCATGCTCCTGATGCATTATAGCCGACAAAATAATGTTACCTTAAAAACAACACACACAGTGATTGACAACACACACTTTATTTTCTGAGAGGACTGTAATGGTCATTTCAATGGAATGGATGCGCTCGGCAGATATTGTATAGTTAGTAACAGAAAGCATAGCAAGCGTTATCAACATTTTGTTTTGTGTTAATGAAATATAGCCCTTATTTGCAGTAGGCCTCCTGTAAGCAACAACCTTGTTCCAGATTGTTACCGACTGTTTTCATTCTACAATTTGACAACTCGGTAAACACTGCATCAAGGCTACTTTCCTTTGATTGACAACAGAAAGTGAAAACATCTGCGACAAATTTTCTGCGACAATATTTTGGTTGGTGTGGAGTTTACGCCAGTGTAGCTAAGTTGATCCTTAAGTCTCTGTGGTGAAACCAAACATCGACACAGCTTTAATATGAAACTAACTAGTGCTGGGCGGTATACCGGTTCACACCGAATACCGGTATTTATTTTCGTCATGATATGAATTTTTTATATACCGCCATACCGGTGTATTTGAATAGACAACGTCCGGAAAGCTGCGCCTTTCCGACACTGCTGAATACATTAAATTCCAACCTGGAATGCTGTTTGATTCATATAGCCTACTGTACTATTTGGG
>JACXGM010001932.1:33182-50534 GCA_016801145.1 Umbra pygmaea | reverse complement strand
CATGTTTTTTATTTATTGAATATGAATTGTATAATGTTTTAAGTAGTTAGAAATACTGTGTATCCCTGTGTAAGGAAAAATGAATTTGTAACCAAAATAGTGATAAGTTATATGTTTAATTCAATACACTGACTGGAAGCAAACAACATCTTTTCTCCGTGTGTATGTTTTTCATATTCCCCCTTTCAGGGGTACAACACTGACGAGACATCTAGCCTTTATATAGATATCTATGTGGCCAACTAGGGAATCGAGTGTTCTGAGCTATCCCATATGCGATTGGTTCCGAGGTGGTCACGTGTTTCGTGGACTCCATATTGGAGCCCAATATTCAGCTGATTCCCGATGACATATTGCAGGGAATAGTGGAAAAATGTAATCAATTATTTAAAAAATGACATAAATCACTGAAAAAATGCAATGATTCGGGGCCCCCTGAAAAAATATTGATGTGGGTGCCTACCGCCCTCATACTGCACAATATATGAACATAGTTAGGAAATGGAAGACCACAGGCACAGTTCTTGTTAAGGCCAGAAATGGCAGGTCAAGTAAAATATTGGAGGGAAAGGATGGTGAAAATGGTCAAAAACAGCCCAGAGACCACCTCCAAAGACCTACAACAACATGTTGCTGCAGATGGTGTCACTGTGCATCGTTCAACAATTCAGCACAGTTTGCAAAGGAGAAGCTGTACGGGAGAGTGATGCGAAGAAGACTTTTCTGCACATACATCCCAAACAGAGTCGCTTGAGGTATGCAAACGCACATTTGGACAAACCAGCTTCATTTTGGTAGAAGGTGCTGTGGAGCGATGAAACAAAGATAAAGTTATTTGGTCATAACAAGGTGCATTATGCATTGCGGCAAAAGAACAGAACGTTCCAAGACAAACATTTTCTACCCACCGTACTATTTGGTGGAGGTTCCATAATGCTGTGGGGCTGTCTGGCCAGTGCCAGTACTGAAAATATTGTAAAAGTTGAGGGTTGCATGTATTCCACTCAATATCAGCACATACTTGAGAATAATGTAGAGGAATCATTCACAAAGTTGAAGTTACACAGAGGCTTGATATTTCAACAAGACAACAACCCAAGACACAAAATCTACTCTGGAATTTATGCAGTGGAACAAGTACAATGTTCTGGAATGGCCATCCCAGTCTGCAGAACTGAATATCATTGAAAATCTATGAGATTTGAATTGGGCTGTCCATGCTCAGCAACCATCAAACCTAACTGAACTGGAGATGTTTTGCAAAGAGGAATGGTCCAAAATATCTTCATCCAGAATCCAGACACTCATTAAAGGCTATAGGACATGTCTAGAGGCTGCTATTCCTTCTAAAGGAGGCTAAACTAATTATCGATATATTTATTTTGGGGTGCCCAAATTTCCGCACCTATCTAATTTAATTTTGTTGCATATTGCACATTTTCTGTTCATCCAAAAAATCTAATTTCACTACTGAAATATTACTGTTTCCTTTAGTTATTTGATAGATCAAAATGAAATTGCTGATCCAAACACCCAATTATTTATAAATGAAAATCATCGAAATTGTCAGGGGTGCATAAACTTTTGCATACGACTGTATGTAAATATTACAACTAATAAAAATTAACAAAAAATATTGTTAAATAATAAAACCTATTTAAAAAGTATCAGCAATATAATAATTTCCCTACCAGTCTGTGCAATTCATAATTCAAAAAGTAAACATTCAGAAATTCCCATGAATGCAGTCAAATGTACAAAAATAAATAAATATAATACAACCAGTAAAATGACTCATTGTCTTATTTTTTAATAAATACGATATATGGAACTGTGTTATATATCTTTATATAAAGCTAATACATGCATCCATCTAAGAGCAGTTTGCTGTATGTGTGTTTTCTTGACTAAAAATGCATTAACATCTGTCAGGTGCATAATGCCTGTGACATGCGTCGTGACTCGTGTTAATGTGTTCTGTGAGTTTTACAAACCAACTCTATTCACAATAGCATAATAGACGGAATTTTGACCACGTAATCATTCGGTTGATTTTGCTGCGCGTTGGTAATGAAAAGTGTAGACGGGATTTTTCCTATTCGGGCAGCGAAATAAATAACAATACACTAACCTGTCTTAAAGAACGTCTTGATCGACTGGGATACAGCAACTGTCCTGGCCTCCCTCTACTTTTTTTCATGGCGTTTCTGATACCCTGATTTATGTTTTCCTTTCTCTGACATTTTCAATCAGTCAGTCAGTCAGTCTTTTGCTCTTCCACCAAGTTCATCGTAAACTTCAGCTGCCACCTCAATTCTTGATTGGTTCTGTTCACGAGTTGGGGTGGGACTTACAACTTCATTGTGTCCATATAATGTTTGTCACTAACTGAATAAGTCTACTTCAGATCTGATTAAACCATTTTAGGGAGGGGAGAGGAGCAGATATTTGGAACGCTTCTTTAATCAAATTGCATGTTTCTGTGGTTTTCATTAAAATCTCAGGCATAGAACTTACATAAATATTAGAATTATTCACATAACAGGGGCCTATATAATATAACTGCTGGATTTTGTGGGGCCCCTGTGCAGTGGGGGCCCCTATAATTGTCACCACCTTTCACCCCACTAGTGACAGACCTGCTTACAGTACCCACAAGCTTCATATTGACCACTTGTCTAACAGTGCCCACAAGCTTCATATTTGCTACAGGTCTCAGTGCCCACAAGCATCATAGTGACTACTGGTCTCACAATGCCCACAGGCCTCAGTGCCCACATTTCATATTGACATCAGGCCTCATAAGCTTCATATTGACCACAGGCCTCACAGTGCCCACAAGCTTCATATATGCCACAGGCCTCAGTGCCCACAAGCTTCATATTGACCACTGGCCTCACAGTGCCCACAAGCTTCATATTGACCACTGGCCTCACAGTGCCCACAAGCTTCATATTGACCACTGGCCTCACAAGCTTCATATTGACCACTGGCCTCACAAGCTTCATATTGACCACTGGCCTCACAGTGCCCACAAGCTTCATATTGACCACTGGCCTCACAAGCTTCATATTGACCACTGGCCTCACAGTGCCCACAAGCTTCATATTGACCACTGGCCTCACAAGCTTCATATTGACCACTGGCCTCACAAGCTTCATATTGACCACTGGCCTCACAGTGCCCACAAGCTTCATATTGACCAATGGGCTCAAAGTACCCACTGGCCTCACAGTGACCCTGCCTGAAATATAATTGACTGTTTTCCCTGATTTTGGAATATAAGAATAAAATATAGACAAGCAAACTGGGATCACATGTATAGGTTTATATCATGCAACTTTACAATCACAGACCTGGGATTATACAGTAGGCTGTTACAGTTTGCCTATGCTCACTTCCTCAAATGAACAAATGTTTGAATAATATAAACTCCAGGCTGTGGGATGGAAGTGAACACACTGACAGCTACACTTATTACTACACTCAAATGTCAAACTTTCTACCAGACGTCGTATGAGATTAGTTCATTACCTTAAATGTTTTTGGATTTGCGTAGGTGCATTACTTCTATGATCCAGTATATGGTTAATTAATTTAGTTATTTCCTTTTTTGTGAAGGTTTATTATTTCTATGACCCAGTAAATAACGTACGGACCAGTATACAAGCGCAAAATGATTTGTTCATTTGAATGAACAAGAGCCAAATATATGGTCAACAAAAAGAATCAAACTTCCCATCACTACTGGCAACTATTGCAGGCAGAAAGTCTACGTCTGGTGCAAGTGTACATGTCCTTCTCAAGAAATTAGCATATTGTGATAAAGTTAATTATTTTCCATAATGTAATGATACAAATTAAACTTTCATACATTTTAGATTCATTGCACACCAACTGAAATATTTCAGGTCATTTATTGTTTTAATACTGATGATTTTGGCATACAGCTCATGAAAACCCAAAATTCCCATCTCAAAGAATTAGCATATCATGAAAAGGGTCTCTAAACGAGCTATTAACCTAATCATCTGAATCAACCAATTAACTCTATAAACACCTGCAAAAGATTCCTGAGGCTTTTAAAAACTCCCAGCCTGTTTCATTACTCAAAACCGCAATCATGGGTAAGACTGCCGACCTGACTGCTGTCCAGAAGGCCATCATTGACACCCTCAAGCAAGAGGGTAAGACACAGAAAGAAATTTCCGAACAAATAGGCTGTTCCCAGAGTGCTGTATCAAGGCACCTTAGTGGGAAGTCTGTGGGAAGGAAAAAGTGTGGCAAAAAATGCCGCACAACGACAAGAGGTGACCGGACCCTGAGGAAGATTGTGGAGAAGGACCGATTCCAGACCTTGGATGACCTGCGGAAGCAGTGGACTGAGTCTGGAGTACAAACATCCAGAGCCACCATGCACAGGCGTATGCAGGAAATGGGCTACAGGTGCCGCATTCCCCAGGTCAAGCCACTTTTGAACCAGAAACAGCAGCAGAAGCGCCTGACCTGGGCTACAGAGAAGCATCACAACAAAACAACAACAAATTTTGCATGTCATTCGGAAATCAAGGTGCCTGAGTCTGGAGGAAGACTGGGGAGAAGGAAATGCCAAAATGCCTGAAGTCCAGTGTCAAGTACCCACAGTCAGTGATGGTCTGGGGTGCCATGTCAGCTGCTGGTGTTGGTCCACTGTGTTTTATCAAGGGCACGGTCAATGCAGCTATCAGGAGATTTTGGAGCATTTCATGCTTCCATCTGCTGAAAAGCTTCATGGAGATGATTTCATTTTTCAGCACGACCTGGCACCTGCTCACAGTGCCAAAACCACTGGTAAATGGTTTACTGACCATGGTATTACTGTGCTCAATTGGCCTGCCAACTCTCCTGACCTGAACCCCATAGAGAATCTGTGGGACATTGTGAAGAGGAAGTTGTGAGACGCAAGACCCAACACTCTGGATGAGCTTAAGGCCGCTATCGAAGCATCCTGGGCCTCCATCACACCTCAGCAGTGCCACAGGCTGTTTGCCTCCATGCCACGCCGCATTAAAGCGGTCATTTCTGCAAAAGGATTCCCGACCAAGTATTGAGCGCATAACTGAACATAATTATTTGAAGGTTGACTTTGTCTTTTTTTCTTTTTTTGTATTGCAAACACTTCTTTTATTGGTCAGATGAAATATGCTAATTCTTTGAGATAGGAATTTGGGGTTTTTATGAGCTGTATGCCAAAAGCATCAGTATTAAAACAATAAATGACCTGAAATATTTCAGTTGGTGTGCAATGAATCTAAAATATATGAAAGTTTAATTTTATCATTACATTATGGAAAATAATGAACTTTATCACAATATGCTAATTTCTTGAGAAGGACGTGTATGTGTGAGAGTATGACATCATTTTGACATAAGCTGTATCCTTTCTAGCAATCACCTCAAAATCTTCATTTACGTCACTGCAACATCTTTTAAAATACATCTAGATGCTTTGGTTTCGTTTGATATTTATTTGTCCCGCTTTTATTCTCTTATCGTCTCGATTCAAAGATCGAACATTTAATATTTTCAAAAATGTTGCAGTGACTTGACTAAAGCTTAAGCAATTCATGGGGGCCGAGTTGGGAATGAAAGAACACGCGGAGGTGTGTTTTGTGACTGTGGTGTTGGAAACATGACCGGCACAACGATTTTGACGACAGGTTCCTTTAAGCAAGGGCGGATGAACAAGTTCGCTTCTGTGGGGACACCATATAGTTTTTACAAATTGTTCTGAATATTGTGGGGACAACATTGCCTGTCTGTAACATTCCTACACCCTTGCCTTTAAGATAGTCATATATTCATATTTACCCCATACAAATACATTTATTTACTGATCTAAATTGAGGCAGAACAATTGTAATACACCTATTTTTCTATCTAATCATTAGATTCTTTTATCAAACATGTTTGTATAAGGTTTCCCATAAAACATTTTCTTTTCAGTACTTCTGATTACGTGTTGTGGTAAGTATCCTGATTTGTATAGACTAAATTAATCTGGGTGGCAGCCTAAGATTAAGAAACTAAATTTCACAAAAAATTTTGTTTAGTTTGCACCGATTACGTATTACAATACACATCAGTCATACGCATGTTGTCATTTAATCTATTTAATAAGGAAATAAACTTAAAACATTTTAGATTTTGTGTGTAATGATGAACAGCAAGCATCTTCTCTCTGGGTCCCTCTTCTACTTGGTAATGGTGTTTCTATGGAAAGAAAATAATTAATGAAGAAACATTGAGATATGGAAACAAACTAAGCAATAAATCAATGGACATACTACAATAGAGTTTAAATGCTCAATTTAATATGTAAATTAAATATTTGGACATGTTCCCTGCAACACTTTTAAAGTGTCACAGCAATTCCACTCCAAACAACGGAGGAATACTCACACGTTCATGCTCTTGCCACTTCCACTGAGAACAATGTAGGGTGTTTTCTGTGACTTCTGTTTCTCCTGAAGCAAAGCAACGGTTCCTAGAGGGGTGTCACTGCTGCTCATCTTCTTCAGCAGCTGATATCAGACGAGATGAAGACACACGTTAATACACTGACCACAGACTTGCTACGACTCACCCATCTGAAGTTAACCTGGGCTCTGTAACCTGAATCGTTAGGTGTTAATACAGCCCCTAAGATAGTCCTCACGCAAGTTTATATGAAATGTCGCAGATGAACTAAAGAGTTGACTTTGGACTAGAGTGAAAAAACACTAGGGCATGCAAGTAGAGATATGAAGAAATAATTTATTACACCGCATTCCAAATTATTATGCAAACGCTAGTTTACAAAGATTTTCCTAAACATCTGATGCAAATGACAGTCAGTATCATTTTTAAGTCATCAACCAGTAGAATATAAGTCAAATTTTATTAAACAAACCACCCAATGAAAAGTTTTTTATTTTTAAATAAACTCAAAATGCACTGTTCCGAATTATCATGCACAACAGATATTCAAAACATTTTATAGGTTGTAAACAACTGAAAATTGTCATTTTTTTTATTTGCAGCAATAGGTCATATTTATTTGTCATATTTATTTAATGTGGAACATCCTTAAGTAGTTTTCCTTTAATTGGGCTCACCTGGCAAACTAATTATCATAAGTGTCTGATATTGTTTTCAGTGATCCAAGAGCCCAGAGACACAATACCATTCATGTGTTTGATTGAAAAACAAAATATTTAATGTTTATGACACTTAATTCCAATTAGCATAATAATTTGGAACACAGTGTAAAGACATACCGCTTCTTCTTCCAGCTTTTTCATCCTTCTCTCAGTCTTCATCTTGCCAGACCCCTTCCCATGGAATCGATGTGAGAGCTGCCGGAAAGCCTAGAGAACGAATAGGATTTGTGCAATATTCTCATTAAGCACCCTTTACCTCGCTCAAAACTGCAGTTGCCACATTTGACAAAAATCAACGTTCTGCAAGTCAAAGTAGCTAAAAAACCTGCAAACAGTTACCTTATTTCTACATGTCCTTTTCTACTTTGCACCTGTACATTACTTTATACAGGTGTGTGACTAGATCTTATGTCAATGTCAAGGAAAGAGCAAATAATAAATGTACCTCTTTCGGTGTGAGCTTGCGACCAGATTCATCCACATACTCAATCTTGACGTCAGGCTTGTAGGCATCCTTCTCTTTGAAGTCCTGTGTGAAGCCCCGATACTCCTCTCTGCGACTGTACTTGTCATCTATTGTCCTATTGATTTGGAAAAACAAGGATGGCTTGTTATCAATGGAGAGCCTGATACACACATCACTCTTCAGGACTCAAGTTTACATCCACAATGTAGACACTGGGCTGAAACCCTCTAAGTGTTCCCAGACAACAGGACAGCTTAGTTGTTCAGAATCAGACAAAAGAGAAAGGTTGCTAGATTAAAGGTGAAAAAGCAAACATTCTCTCTGAGCAAGGCAATTAACTTTGCCTATCAATTATAGGACAGACTAACTTTTATTCCTTGCTGTGTGGAATTCAAAAGATGTAGCATCATCATTTTTCTGCCCTGCCTGCAATTACCAAATTACTAACATATTACCTAGAGCCGTGTTTGGGTCCCGACCCACCGGTGGGTCGCGGGAGATTAAAATTGGGTCTGCAAATATGTTTTCATAATTTTGTCATGGTTTTCTTTCATGATTAAAATGTTATAGTTGACAGTACACCCCCACAGCCACATGGGGCAGTGTACTAAACTGAGCAGTTGTGTAGGTCAAGCTGGTCCTACAGTATGATTAACACGTTGTGGAGAACACGGACGAATTGCGGAATCCAGACATTAATGTGCAATTCAACAAAATAAAAATATTAAAAATCATAATCCTAGAATTCCACTATATTCACATAAAGTTAATAATTACCACCGCATATCACCTATTCTGAAAGTGATGTGAATTTGTAAGTGCAGTGTCTTCTGTATGCGGTGTGTGTGTCTCCCAGAACGCGCCTCTCTATTGTGAAGTGCTTGTAACATCACTACTTCTGCCCTTCCACATTCCCTAAAAACAGACAACACTGTTTCTTGGGAGTTCGTGCGTAACATTCTTTCAGTGAAAAATGTAACAGCGAACTTCCACGGATAGAGTGAAATGTGCAAAAAAATATGAAGTTGTATACGCAGTGTGCGTTTGTCTACTGAACATAGCCAGCATGCGCCTCTATCATATCGTTCCTATTTAACACACTTCATAGTCATAAAAGTATCTAGTCCATTCTAAACTGTACAAACCCAATGTTTGTTTTTCTCCGTTTCACTCACTAATCCAAATGCTTATGAAAATGTTTAGGCTACTATTTAAAAGGGGAACAATGACGAATATCAATAATTTGTTTATGTATATAAATCGCTGGAAGTAATTACCATAATCTCGCTCATTGAATTAGCCAAAAATAAAACAGATTTTATAGGGCCCTATTAAGGCTTACCTACATCAGACAAAATAACATGTTTGTTGAAAACGTGTTCACCCAATGTGCTGGTCATTAGAAGTAACAAAAATAATTGCCATTTATTAGAGTTTTCCAAACTTTTATTTGACTTTAATTTCACATAGCTAGTTAAAAAAAAATATACATGATGCTGTTTTATCTGAATGTGAGTAAATTAATACAAGTAATCTAATATTTGTGGTAAAACCACCTCATCTATTTTGGTGACTATAACATGTTTTTATAAAACAAAGTTCTGTGATGATAATACTGTCAATATTACGAAAATGTATGTTGTATTATTATTCTGGTGACAATTAGAGCCAATGTATTATGTTAATAGCCCTACATACAAATACAATTGATAGGAACACTGTATATTTGCAAATACCTATTTTCATGACATGTGGGCCAGGATGGTTTGTCATTTTAAAAATGAAGGCCAGTTGCACCAGCCGGATTTATATAGGTCCTAACTGTACGTCTGACCTATAATGCCCTTTACGTCGGACTTAATATGTATAACTGTTGCACCAGCCGGGCGTAAGCTCTCAATGAGCTACGCCTAGTAACTAGCAGGCACAGCCAGGGCGCAGGGTGCTGATTTAGGGGGCGATATTGGAACGTTTAAAACAGAGCCATATAGAGAGAGAGTATGGCCAACTAGGGAATCGAGTGTTCTGAGCTATCCCGTTATGCGATTGGTTTCAAGCTGGTCACGTGTTTCAGCTGATTCCCATTGACATAGTGAAGCGAATAGTGGAAAAATGCAATTATTAAAAAAATTACATAAATCACTGAAAAAATGCACAACTGTGGCGCGTTTGGCTGCAATGATAGACCGGGAAGCGGCAAGAAAATTACAAGTTCCCCCGTGAACCAGAAGGGCAAAAAGTGAGGGAGCTGAATGTGAAATGAATGTGTTTTTTTAGGCTACAATAATGGAAGGGGATTATCGATGTTAATAATAATAATAGTACATTACACTGCAGCACTAGTTACAGTTACAATTTTCGCCATTGAGTAAGTTTAACCTGTCCTCGGCGATTAATGAACTACGAAAGGTAACGTCAGGACTCTGGAGAAAAGGTAAACACTGCTCAGAGACTTTTTAGGCAACATGTTCACTCCCTACAATGAGCAATTGTAGAGGCCCATTTTAGATACAGAAGGTAAATATGCACTGGAATTTTTCCGTAAGGGCCTTTTACATATTGACAAACGTTGATAATAACATGTATGTGCCTCGCTTAGAAGCTTAAATCGCTTATTATTAATAGTGAAAATAAGTGATTTATTTCAAGATGGCATTTTCGCCCCATAGGGTTACACTGTAGAGTCATCTCACGTAGCAACTATCACTAGTAATATTCTGATTTCACGGACGCGCGTTGCTTACAGTGGACTTAGCTACGACTAGTCTTATTTTTATTTGGTTCAACATCTGTAAATTCTACTCACAACATTGGATACGAGCAATTTTATCCACCACCCTAGCCGCAAGCACGTCTTGGAATACCAACAAATGTCGAATCTACTGCAATATTTCATATCTCAACCAGTAGAAAATCCTAAGAACACCTGATTATGCATGAAAAAAATAAAAATACCGTCATATACCGTGAAACCGGTAGAACTTTGAAAAATACCATGATATGCATTTACATCACCTGTAAATTGAGTGGAATGCTGTTTGATTCATATAGCCTACTGTACTATTCTTCGGGTGGGCTTTTATGTCAATCTGGGTGCCATCTACAGTATACATGTGACCGTTTTTAGGAAAGCATACATGTAACTTAATTGAAACAAACTGATTTTGATTCCAACCCTTTGAGCAATGTGTGAAATAGTGTATGGAAAAGGTATGACACATACATACATTCATACTGTATGATCATACTGAATAGTACCCCTAGCACTAACCCAATGAGTTTTTTACTATACAATAATACATATTTTTACGTCAAAACAAAGTCTGCTGAGCTCCTAGCTTTGTTAAAGGGTTTAGCCTATACTGTTCGAATTCCAATGGTCTCTATAATAATTCAACAATTGTTTACACGTCTATAATGAAGTGACTAGGTGTGGAATAGTACATGTATTCGTATTGAACCGAAACGCTACGGGCGTCACGGTTCAGTGTGTGAATTTAAACAGAGAATTCACGGTATAAAAATAAATTAAACTCACGTGCAAATTAATGTAATGCGGAAATACCGTTAGATACGCTAGTTGTTTATGGACACCTAATCTGTAGCCCCGCCTTAGCTCTGAAGCTAAGTAGCCGAGCTCCATCTATGTATGCAGTTTTGTCCTCAGATTGACGTACCGAACTCGTACCAAACCGTGATGTCTGAACCGAGGTATGAACCGAACCGTGACTTCTGTGTACCGTTCCACCCCTAGAAGTGACAGTAGTTTAAATGATAATCTTGTCTTTAAAACATGTATATTCATTTTTTAAATATAGCTATTGTAACACATGCAATCCCCCCAATAAACATCAAATTCATTCATTCATAATAGCTGCATCAATTATTACATTAAATGTGTCTTTATGATGCTATAGGAGAAGCTTGATCTATTTAATTTAGAAAACATAAAACAAACAGCCATTTGGTAGTAAAACTATGGTAGTTTGATTTGCCTACTGGAGGTCTTTTCTCAAGTACTCAAAAAAAGTTAAACTTTTTCTGGTTGGATGCCAATTATTAGATATTTGACATTATGTTGTTATTAAGCAAGACACTAGTTGGTGATTATTTTCGCAAATGAGACTGTACTATTCAGACATGAAAACATCACTTTAATAATGTATAGGCATTAGAGCCCGACCGATATACCGGCGAGCCGATATTAGGCATTTTCCAAACTATCGGTATCGGCAAATATAATGGCCGATAAATGAATTATTTTTTTAAATGCCTCTGCTATTGAGGACTGATTGATTCAGTACACCACATCATGCTGTATATAGTTTATAGTTTGCTGTTAGTGTTAACAGAATATTTTTTTCCAGGCTTGTTCAAAGTTACATTTATGAAGCTATTAAGTCTATTAATACTGGTAACTTAGATTTTTTGTTGTTGTTGTCGTTTTTGTTCAAATGACTAAGTTTCATATCTTAAGTTTGTATTTTTATACATTTTATTTATCAGAACTTTAATATATTTAGACGTTCCTATGTTCTGTTGTGACAATAAATAAAATAAACTGCATTATCATATTATTTTAGTGAGGACTCAAATAACTGGGCCCGTAGTCATAAAGATTCTAAGAATCCTCTTAGAAAACTCCTAATTTAGCTTAAAAACTTTTACGTAGGAGTCTTAGCTTAAGATCGATTCCAGACCCATCTAAAAGCAACTCTGAGCAAGGAAAACACAAAAACTCTTATCTTAGTGAGGAGGCGGGGCTGACCCCGTTGCTATGTATGACACAATCTTTTGAAGACTGTGATTGGTTGGTTGTCCAAGAAGGAAAATACTGAGCGATTTTAAGTATTCCGTGAAACTGTCACGGATTTAGAAGTTAAGGATCCGTGGCAGTTTCACAGAATTTTCGGCCATTCCGTGAAACTGCCACAGAGTTTGACGTTAAGTGGTTCTGAAAGTGCTGTAATTGTTTGTGTGATCACTCTGCTTACAGAAGGTTGTGACAGACCCAAGTCATCACTGCTACATTGTTGCATTTTCCCAGTTGCCAAATATCTTAATGTAGTGATTACTTTCATTTCTGGCACTATGACATTTCTGCGCTGTGTCGGAGATGTTAGCGTGTCTCTAATAAGATCGGTCACAAACGTGATCAATGCATGATCTAATCTATAGCGTATTGACTCACTGTCATCCATTGTCTGCAACACATTTCTTCTCCCTCTTCGCAATTTCGCCGTCTTCTCCTCTACTGAAGGAACTCTTAAGCCTCTTAAAAGTCCTCGTCTGTACTCCTACCAATTTTGGCCTTAGGACCTCTTAAGAGTTACTTTTTTCTTTACTAGGATTTTTTTTTAATTTTAAGAGTAAACACCCACATTTCTAAGAATTTTCTTAGAATTTTCTCACTAGGAGTTACTCTTTGCATTGAGATTCTTAACGAATACGGGCCCTGGTCTTCAGCTTTTGGAAGCTGGTCACAAAGAGAAAGTAGTTCTGTTTTTACTCTGCAAAATTCTCTACAGTGCACCTTTAAGATTGTAACTTCAGGTTGTTAACTTCAGCTGTTTTTGTGGCCAGTTCCTAGGCATACAAAGCATAGGGAACTTACATTTTGTCCTCAATGCTGTAATTATCATTAGGTAGGGCACCAGTGGGTGCACGGACACGGGCTATCTTCTGCATCTGAGTGTCCAACAGACCTAAGGAATAAAGAGACCAGAGGAACAGAAAGAAATATTACAATACACAGTCCTTTTCTAATCCATCGTATCCAAATTGGACTGTAAACTTCCTCCTACCCTTATTCTTGCACAGTGCCAAGGCTGCAGCCAACCCAGAGTTGACGATAGGTTCTTCATCCAGAATAGTGGTTGAGGCTGTGGAGAACTAGGAGATTGAAAGAAAAGGTGAGTAAATTCCAGCTGAATGATACGTGTCATCTGAGTAGTTTAAGGGAAAGCCCCATGTATTGTTCTAGGTCACGGTACTATGCTGTTCTCTCGTTTACCCACCAGGGGAATCCAATCAGAACGGACGGCAACATGAGAATATGGACGACACTCACATCAGGCTGCTTCTGCTCCTCATCAACGTTGACGATGCTCCACCCAACATTCTCATCCCCTTCTGAGTCGGAACCTCCGGCCCCATCTCGCTCCGCTTCCTGCTCAAAATCCTATTGCAAAACAACACTGTTGTTAAACACTCAATCCATGGACATAATGTTTCTCCAATATACAGAATATTATATATCCTTGTCCCCTATGCCAGCTGTGTGCCAACAGCCATCTAATTCTGTACCAATAGGTGGCAGTAATGGGTCATAGTTTCTGACACTAAGTTAACTAGCTAGTTAAAAACAAAGGAGTGAGTGACATCACTGCAATATTTTCAAAAATACTAAATGTTAGTTTCGAAGTGAGGCGATCCCTGAATCGTGTCAATAGGAGAGTAAAATACAAATAATATCAGGAAAGCAACCAAACACATCCCCTGAATCTAGATGCATTTTGGAAAATATGTTTGTGACGTCACCACAGGTTTTTGGAACCATACTGTGGCCGAGTTGGGAATTACAGAACGCAATAGATGGTGTTTAGTGACTGTCATGCACAACGATTTTGAGCTGTTTAGGGGTCTGGAGTGGTCCTTTAACGTGAGAAATTCACTTCACCAAATTTTTCTTTACAACAATAACACAAACTAAAATGTCCAGAAGTACCAGGCACAGTGGTGCGGAAATCCTACCTACCAGACTGTACCTACCATGATGTCCTCCTGGTCTTCTCGGTTTCCTGACAGACCGTAGGTTGGAATGTCCCCCAGTGTTCTGCAGAACTCCGAGGTAGCGTTAAACACAATATTCAGATTGTTCTTCTTGTCCTCACTGTCACAATCATCCCCTCTTTCCTGTCCTCTGACCTGCTCTGCCACCTGATGGGAAAGAGGGACAACCCGTTAGCAGTCATTGGTGATTGGACATTGCATTTTAATCTAGTGTAGGGCTGCAACTAACGATTATTGAGATAATCGATTAAACTGTCAATTATTTCATTGATTAAACAGACAAACAGACTAACTAATATTTCCATAACTTTATTTAAGAACATAAATGTTATTCCAAATTGACAATTTTAACACATAACAGACCTAAATGTATGCTATAAAACATGTGCGAAAGATATGCTCATTTCTTTAGAAAGGTGCAAAATATGGTATTTTTTACCTTAGACAGACCTGAGATGTTAAAATAATTGTCTACAAAACCATTATAGAAACAGCTTTTATAGAACATAGTTGTAAATAACCTTAAAATAAGGCCTGTTGAATAGTCATTTCGTTGCTTTATGTATTTGACCTGTTTAAGCTTATTTTGACATAGTTACTGTTTTTGATTTAGAATGACTTCCATGACTTTGGAGTTTCTACTGTGCGAAAAAACGATAAAAGTAAATCACAGGGAAACGTTTAACAAATTAGCATCCCCTGAAGAAGTACAAGGTTAGCATAGGTTGCAATACGGTAATATTAAGAACTGGTTTGTGTTTTAAATTAGTTTTGCACTACAACTCTTTCTGTTTGTTTTCTTGAGCACTGCCGGGTAGTGTTAATGAACATGCTAGCTCCACCACACAGCGAGCAACAACATAGACCAAACGAATCGATAAGGAAATGTGTCGCCAACAATTTTAATAATCGACTTTTATCAATTTCATCGATTCGTTGTTGCAGCCCTATTCTAGTGACCGATGTCATTGATACTTAGCATAGACATCACTATTCAAAAGCATCAGGGAGGTGGCAGTTTGTTCTCAAAATGATAATAAAACCATCCCAGTTTTTAAAACACAGTGGTTATATAATCCCTCCATATTTATCTTTCAGAGACCAACATGGGTTAGAATACTTTTTAAACCAAAGTGAAAATGAAGAGGTGGGACTTGACGCAGGTGCCCATTAAACCATGCGGGCAGTTAAGTTATGCAAACTGCTGGATGATGCAGTTATCGTTTTACTGTGAGCGATGACCATTCTGAGCAGCTTGAGCTTACCTTTTCCCCAGAATCTTTAAGCATCTGCTTCTGTCTGAGCTTCCTCTGTTTCTCCAGCTGCTTCTGCAGCTCCTGTTCAGCTTCGTCCTCCTCCAGAACATGTGGCTCAGCGGGGGTGAAGTCCTCTGAAGGAAAGGTCAAGTGGAAGTCTTGTTATAACATCAAGCCTAACCAGGCGTGAGTCAGACTGTAATTCAGCTCATCACTAAATGAAGAACTCCCCCCTCCCTCACCATCATCACTTATGTCCATGTCGGCCATCCTGACATCATCAGACTGTTGTGGTACCTCCAGGCCTGGTATGGGGACAGACTGGTTCTCCAAGTCCTGGACCTCCTCATCCAGCTGTTTGCGACCCCGACCTCGAGCCCTGTCAGATAGCAAGAGCAAGAGTCAGACTGACCTGGATGGCTCTTCTACCATACACTCATTAAAGATACTCTGACGGGCTGAACCTGGAGCCAAAGTCTGTGCTGCGGGTGTCGTCAAGGAGGGTGTCAGGCAACGGCTTTTCCTTCTTCCTGATCTTCCGGACACGCTGCTTTGTCTTCTTAAAGCCCACCTGTAAAAACAAGGTCAGAATCCCTCAGTGAATACAATGATTACAATGTACAGCCTCTCAAACTGTGTGTGAACAACTCTCCAGAACAGATCTAAAAGAAGGCCAATCTTGGCCAAAAGAAGGCCAATCTTGGCCAAAAGAAGGCCAATCTTGGCCAAAAGAAGGCCAATCTTACCCAAAAATCTAATTTCGTAGTGCGAGCATGTTTAAGATTTGAGGGAAGAAAAAAGAATGGTAAAAGAAGGCAAACCGTAGGCAAAAGAAGGCAAACCGTAGGCAAAAGAAGGCAAACCGTAGGCAAAAGAAGGCAAACCGTAGGCAAAAGAAGGCAAACCGTAGGCAAAAGAAGGCAAACCGTAGGCAAAAGAAGGCAAACCTTATGCCGGGTACACACTACAGGAGTTTTTAAATCCTAACAAATTTTAAAATCTGGTTGCAGCACACACTTAAAAAAAACTTTTTAGATTTTCTTCCCTCAAATCTTAAACATGCTCACATAACAAAATTTGAAAATCGTGGTCATCACACACCACTCAATGTCATTAATATTATCGTGCCAGAGGAAGCGCCTCACGTGATCTACGCAACAGATCGAAAGCGGATATAAACAAAATGGATACTGAAAAATAATTGTATACACAGTTTGCAAACGTTTAGGCTATCCATTCATCTATCAACAAAGTACTGCCATAATTTCAATTTACTGTTTTACAATATTGCCCTGTATTGTAAATTTCCACCTTTTACCAAGAGTGCTTAATGCGTTTTATATATTGGGTTGCACTTCTGGATTGGCAAACTTCCATTCAAAAGAGGTGAAACAAATCATCTCAAATAATAAGTTAGTGCTACAAATATTTTTTATTCATAGTGAAAACTAAATGAGATGTTCCTCAATCTCTGAATTCCAATGGATCTCAGCCCAAAAGAGGGCAAATCTTAGCCAAAAGAGGGCAAATCTTAGCCAAAAGAGGGCAAATCTTAGCCAAAAGAGGGCAAATCTTAGCCAAAAGAGGGCAAATCTTAGCCAAAAGAGGGCAAATCTTAGCCAAAAGAGGGCAAATCTTAGCCAAAAGAGGGCAAATC
>JACXGM010001932.1:0-33082 GCA_016801145.1 Umbra pygmaea | reverse complement strand
TCTGAGGCTATAGACAAAGCAGGCCTGTCAAGGGACTGAGCCTGGTTCCTCAGGGTTTCCCGGATAGCCTGGAGCTCCCGTTCGCGTTCCCCCTCAGCACAGCCTCCTTTGCTCAGCCGGAAACCCTTTTTCTTCTCCCCGTCGATCTCCTCATCGTACTTGCCCAGCACGGTGCGCGGCTTGAACTGCGAAGGTGGAGACCAGACAGTAAGACTTGATGATGTTGTGAAATCCAGAAGAATTTCCAAAATTGGCACTAATTCCTTACTGTAACCATGTCATCCACACTCTCATCGTCCTCGTAAGCTTTGTAGTCTGGCTTTTTCTTCTTCAACTCCACATTCTTTTCAGCCTTTTCTTTGTCCACTAGACCCACGTTGACAAGGACATCGTCCTCCTCTTCAAGCACACCTTAAACACATGCAGAATTTGTAGGGTTAGTAGTCAGTTTCAAAGACACTAAAGCTCTACTACACCTGTGGAAAATGTAAAAAAAATCAAGAGTTGTTCAACAGAATAAAAATGGCAGCCATAACAGAGATAGGAGAAGTCACGGTAATGTTCTACAATGAATCAGAGAAGGACCAGTACATTGACACTTGGTTGGCTCGCCATGCCAGGGTGGAGTCAGAGGCCCAGTGGAGCAGGGATGAGGATGGGGTGTGGACAGGTGCCAACAGTTGGATGATCAAACTGAGAAGGGACGCAACCGGAGCCGTCATTCACCTACCCAACACCATCACACTAGGTCATGGCAGGGGACAGGTATACTATCACGACATACAAAAACTGTGCAGGAACCGCGGCTCCTTAGTCCATCTAGCCGCAGACTGCACAGTAACCAGGTTCAAGACATGTAGGGTAGCACGAAACAAAAGACTGCACAGACAAAAGGAGGTGCGATCTCTGGTGATGGGGGACATGTATTCAAAGATTGCCTGACATCCTACGCCAACAAGGCCCGTCACCAGAAAATAACTTCCAGACCACAGAGGGAGACCACCAGAGGGATCAGCACAAGAACCAGTACTAGTACCAACACAACACCGTTTCACAAGGTCAGACCCAACACCACACCACAACCATCAACCCCACAGCTAGCACCAGAACAAACCTCTAAATCTGAATCATATACAGACAGAGACACAGACACTTTCAGCCACTCATCACTGCACGTCTCATCCAGTTCGGGGTCTCCGGTTTCACCACTGTCTACATCCCAATCCCTCCCAGAACAACCAGGATTCACCACCATCCATAATTCAGGACCAGCCACTCAAACCAATATCATCCAACTGCAGCCACAAATGGGCGTGCTCGTGCTGGTGGGGGTCACATCTCTCCTCTTTGGCTGTATAACAGCATTATCCTCACACAGACACACAGACACACAGACACACAGACACACAGACAGGTACTTATTTATATGTATTATGTTATTTGAGTATATTTATATTTATTGTTATTTATTCATTATGCCATTATTGTATTACTATTTATTATTGTATTTATTCATTATGCTAGTTTTATATTTATATATTAACATTACTGTATTTATTATTATCAATATCAACCATCATCACCATAATTTTATTACTAATTATTATGCTATTTATTCGAGTTGGTGGGAGTCTGACCACGCGTCTGTTCAGCGTACTGATTCGTTTCTGTCACCAACATGTCCCAAAGCTCATCATTAAAAATACACAAAAAAACTTCCAGGGGGCTAGCATTCACGGGGATCGGCTGTTTCAACCCCAGTTTGCGGATGAACTGCTTTGCCTTGCGCGGCAGGTAACCCTCAGTTCTCCAGTCTACCTGGAATCCGTGAAAGCCATCCTCCTCTCCTGTGTCCCACAAATCCCACTCCTGTGATTTATCCAAAGGATCATCCGGCATGTAATCATCAAAACCATCCTCTACCACCTCCTCCCTATCAAACTCCTCCCATATAAACGAACGCAGGAATATCTTATTGAAAATAAATGAACGCAGCAATATTCCAACTCAATAGCACTGCCCTCGATGTCAAAATGTCATAGCCATTTTCAAAATTAAACGCACATGTATTTCTAATTGATTATTTTCAGCGAACCACGATACATTTGGGTGGTCACGTAGTCTTTACAAATCAACAAGACCCATCTCATGTCTATTTGAACCAATGACAGTGCGTTATATGCTTCACGCGTCATGAAAAGGATGACAAATACATCCGGCAGGAGATTCTGAGTTGCGCAATTCAGCAACCGGCAGGAGACGTATTGTTTTGCAACGCAGCATCCATCACCAATGGGTTATAACAACTTAAACACATGCAAAGATAGGGCAACGTGTGGGTGGGGCTGCACCATCATGTGTTTGATAATGGGCTGGTGTAAGCGTGATATTATTACCATGACAACATCCACTCACCTTTATCTTCAAGGGTGAGGATGACTGTCTCGCCTTCATTAAACGACTCCATCTTATGCTGCACAGTAAGACCCTTCAGGTCCTTTGAACTGTAAGCCGCCTTTAATGAAAACAAAAAACAACCAGCAATTTAGAAATATAACTGACCACCTTAACGTAAGACAGTAAAAACACTGCGTACAGACTCCTGACATTAAGCAAATGACCTGGAGAAGGTGTAGTCAAGAAGTTTCAGCTGCAGTCTTTTTATACACAAACTGTAACTTCAGCAGACTAAAAATGAAACACACAGGCACAGCTTTTACCTTCTTGGACTGTCCAAACTCTTCTTCCACCAGACTGCTCACACCAAACTCCTCATCCATCTCCTGCAGAAGTTTGGCCTAATAGGGTAAAAAAAGAGAAACAAGTGATGGGGGAAATAGATGGTGACATGTTGGATATCAAATTTAAGTTCATCGGTTTGATTTCAGACCATATTTCTATTTCACAAACACACATCCTCATAGCGCTCCAGTCTCTCTCCAGCAGTCAATTGTTGAATTAGACAAAATAAAACTACAACACTGAATCTAAAATATTAATAAATATTCTCTCATAAGCATTTTAGGTTGAGTTCCTAGGCATTAAAGCAATAGTAAAAAAAGTCCCACAATTTCTAGCAATGCACCAATATGTTAGCTGGTTTTTACTTTCACATTGTCACTCGGCTAATGATCTTTCCTTTTTAATCTAATATGAGAGCAAACATTCTTCTTTAAATCAACTTTTTAACAGAACTGTAGAGAACGATAGGTTTTGACATTCTGATGTTGTTCCTATGTTATGTTGCATTTGAACTTCCTACAAGAGTCTGTCTCAAACAACATTCAGTTCTGTGCTGATGTGTCGTTCCATTGCTAGATCCTAGTCATTATTGCCCATGATTCCATCCTTACTCTTTTCTCAGCAAGTTCCTTCTCTTTGGCCATCTTCCGGCTTCTCTCCACCCAAGCAACAGTGTCATCCAGCCAGTCATCTTCTGCTAAGGTTTTCACTTTACTAAAAACCCCGTCAAGATAGGCAGAAAAACAAACACACTTCATTGGTTACTAATCCCTATAGCTCAACTTGGGTGAGTATGCGCTGTCAGGGTGTTGGTGCAGTTAGGCCTTACCCTAGTTTTTTATTAAGGAGCCTTTTCTCCTTCATGGCTGCCAGTTTCTCTCTCATATCTTTCTGCTGTTTGATATGTACAGGGTTGATTGTTTCCGCAACCATTGGCTGTTCCTTTGTGCCGAGCTCTGGGGCAGCACAGTAGAAAAATCAGTCTGATTTCCACTATGATCTTACTACTAATGGAATGATCTTCTGGTTGCTGCCAGTTACACATGACAGTATGTGCCTTACCTTTAGTCGTGTCAGTCATTTCCAGGGGCTTTAACCCAAGCTTGGCCCTCAGCTTACTGTTAAGAGACATATTCATAGGACATATTACGAGGACATTCAGAATGTTCTTACACCATGGTACTGTGATCATGTTTCTGTTACTTACTTTGTTTCTTCAATACTAAGCGATGCATCTCCGCTTGCAGACTGAGGTCCAACTTCTAGAAAGGAAAATAACATTTAAAGTTGAAAATAAATCGACATGTGCAATCTCATATCTTCAGGTTATAGTTTTCCACACTAAATACGTTTCGTGTGTGTTTATACTGATTTCTGCCTTGCAGTCACATTTACCTGCACTGTTTGTGGTCTCCTCATTTCCGTGCTCCACTTTTTCTTTCTTTACGCGGGGCTCACCAGTACCCTTCTCGCCTTTACTGCGACCCTCTCTCTCCGAACCCCGTCCGCTCCTTTCCTTCGATCTAGAACGTTTCCTCTTCTCCCTCTCTCGGTTCCCATCTCGTTCCTTGTCTCTTTCCCGGTCCTTGTGACGGTGTTTTTTGTGCTCTCGGTGGCGCTCTTCTCCGTTCTTATCCTTATCACGTCCTTTCTCCTTGTGTTTCTTCGAAGAACCCATCGTTTCCTATTTATCGTGCAACTAAAAACACTGGCTATCTAGTTAGCTAATAAAGATAACTAGCTAGCTATAGTTACTGTCGGTGTATGCAACAGCTAGCTAACGTTAGCTGTTTGTTGATAGCTAGAATCTATTAAGATGTAAAATTGTCTTTGCCGGTTAGGGGAGAAGATGTTTGCTAGTTAACCCCATATCGGGGCAACCTGCAAGAAATGTTTGAAGCAGGGTTTACTTAAGTAAACATGTACCTTAAGAATAAAATAATAATCGCACCAAATACGACGAATGAGCGAATGCGATGTGACCTGACCTTTATCAGTGTATTTCCGGGGTCAAATTAAACGTCACGCCACAACAAAAACGTGCTTCTTCTTCTGTGGGATTTAACGGTGGTTGTTATCCAACGTCATTGGTGCATTACCGCCACCTACAATGGAGTGTTGGCCAGCGTCAGGGAGGACCCAGATTCTCCCTGCCAACCCTATTTCCTCAAGGAACACAAACAAACAAACACCTCAACACTGCACCTACCCAAACCAGACTCTAAACCAGGGTTCTCCAAACCCTTCCATGGAGGGCCTAGTGTATGCAGGTTTTCACTTTTCACCTTTTTACTCCCCTCACCTGGCTTTCTAGGTCCTAATTTGGCTTTAATTGAAGGGTAAGACCAAAAACCAGCATACACTAGGCCCTCCATGGAAGGGTTTGTAGACCCCTGCTCTAAACTCAAGACGTGCATCCCCTCCGTCCTCAGACCCCGGTGCGACCTCTTCCTCCCATATTGCCTGCACTGCCTCAGTACAAGATCCACTGTCTCCACCACCCTGTAGTAATCACACAACCCAGTGTGCAGTGCAGTCCACATTGCCCCACCCTCAGTCTAGTATATACTATACTTTCCTCCTTCCTACTCCTAACTGCCATCCTTCCTTCCCTAACCACACTCTGTATCTGACAAAAGTGCCTCCCTTTTGGTGTCCACATTCCATCGTTCCTGCCAGACCTTCCTCATCTCCTTCCCCACAATCACCTTAGCCTTTGCTCTGCTCAAGGACACCACCACATCCACCATCTCCCTCACCAGAGCCTGCTGCCCCCCCCTCCTGTCTCACCCTATCCTGTGCTTCCAATACCCTGTTCTGCCATAAGCTCCACTGTGAAAACCGTCAAGTGTTCAATAACCTTGTTAGTGACACTCACACCCACACTCCGGACTATAAAACTGACCCTGTCCAAACCATCTTTGGGTCCTTGAAACCATCCGTGTACACAACAACACAGTCTTGATACCTATCATCCAGGTACCTCTTAACCACCTTGGCTAAAAAGACACTAACAAAACCTATAGGGCGAGAGCCGTTAATAATAAGACCCCTTAGTATCCTTTAAAAATTGTTTCATCCTTTGTATTGCTACATTTTGCTCCAATTTCATATACAGTTTATTGCAGAAGTATTCACACCCATGACCAAGCCTCTCATATTATTGATTTAAAAATTGCACATCAAATTTATGTTTGTTTTGATAGTTTAAGTTAATACACGTAAACTCAAAATAAATAATTGTAAATATACATTGCTCTTATGTTGGGAAATATTTATAAGGAAAAAAAAAGAGAAATATTTTTAACTGCTTCAGTATTAAATTGCTTTAGTAATAAATAATACAGAAGCTGTTAAACATGGGTTCTCTTATAGGCAGCTTTCGTTTGAGGAGGTTTGTGAAGCCTTGCTTGCACTGGAGTCAGGGAAATCTGTGGGGGCTGATAATTTAGAGCCCATTCTTTTAAAATGTGCCGCTTTCCATATAGTTGGCATAGTTACACATATTTTAAATTTGACATTGTCCTCTGGAACGATTCCCAAAGTATGGAAATGTCCCCATGTATTGCCTCTCCAGAAGGGTGGAGATCATGCTATTCTCGATAATTACAGACCTTAAACCTTGTTCTGTGTTGGATCTTTACTCCATGAATGGCTCTGCTATTGAACTAGTTCCTGCTTACAAATACCTAGGTATTTGGATAGACAGTGATCTATCATTTAAGAAACATGTTTTTGAGCTTATTAAGAAGCTTAAATGCAAAGTGGGCTTTCTTTATAGAAATAAGGCATGCTTCTCACTTGCCACCAGGAAGCAGATTGTTCTATCAACATTTTTACCTGTCCTCGATTATGGAGATACTATTTGCACCAGCGCTGCAGATCTGACCCTGAGATTTCTTGACCTGGTTTACCACAGTGCTCTGCGTTTTATCACCTCAGATAGTTTTAAAACTCAGCATTGTTTGCTTTATCAAAAAGTTGGTTGGACTTCATTAAAAACGCATAGACTATTGCACCTCTCCCAGTTTGTTTAAAAAGCGCTTCTACAGAGGCTACCAAACTATTTATCTTCTCATTTGGAGTTTAGAGTCTCTAATTAGAACACAAGTTCTCAGGACTGGTTGACATTAGAGACTCCCTTTGTAAAGACTAAATATGGCAGATCTGCATTTAGGTGCTTTGCTCCTCATATGTGGAACGACATTAAGGCAGTTCTTTATTTGGATGCATTAGTTCCTTTAAGCCAGTTCATTGCTTTGGTTAAAGACTTTTATATTAAAAAATGTGATTGTTTTAATTAACTTGTATTGTAGGTATGTATGTCTTTAAATATTTATTTTATATTGTACTTGTATTTGTGCCAATTCTATGGTTGTGTTCCCGCAGGGCACACTTGTAAATGAGACCCTTGTCTAAATGTGGTTTTTCCATGGTTAAATAAATAAAATAATATTCAACCCCTGCACCGTAAAAGCTCCCCACAATACTTTTATCTTGCTGGGAACAGTAAAAAAGTACTTCCGGGTCACGACATTTCAAAATAGAGGTCCGCGATTAATTATGAGAAAAGTGTCATAAAACGGAATATATTCATGAATATATACAAAACACGATATAAACCTGGAAGAAAATGAACAATGACTCATATTTGTTCCTAGTGAAATGAAGTTTCTTTAAAATCACTCTATGTGCCTCATGTTTCAAAACCTATAGTGTACACACTGGACAATGTATCTAGGAACTACTAAGGAGACTACTAATCAAGTAATATTCGTTTTGGCCCACCACTGTGTGATATATCTAGCAACACAAAATTATTGAACACCAAATGTTTGGTGCTGAAATATTATTGTTGTCAGGATGACGCTAATTCCCACAATACTTATACAGTAGGAACACAGCCTCAATAGGAAATCCGACACAATAGAGCAGGGGTATTCAAATCATACTTTACGAGGTCCAAAGCCTGCTGCTTTTCTGTTCTACCTCATCATAATTGCATTCACCTGGTGTTCCAGGTCAAAATAATTCACAGGTTAAAGTGTTGCAATGTAAAAATGGAGTGGAATTGGCTTTGAGGTTCAGACTTGGTGATGAGGGCAATAGAGGATGCCTATTCTTTCATACTTTTGCTTTCAGAATAAAAGCGCCTAATTTAAAGCAATGAAAATCTATAAAAAAACATTTCAAAAAGATATCACTAAACTACATTAGAATGTTGTGAAATATTTTTTGAACTAATAATATTTTTTGAGGCAATTTAAATTACCATTCTGGATAGATTAAACCTATAATCGATCAGGGCCGCATAATTTTGACATCTTACAGTAGCTAAGTTTCTTTTTCACTTTTCTTTTTTTAGATACAACTTTATGCTTAAATTAAAAAAAAACTTCATAGCTATCTGTAATTCTTTACATTTTTTAATATACAAGCAAAAATAAACTTCTAGTACTGGATTAGATCAAGCAAATAAAAATAAAACATTTTGGACCTTATTTGGATAATTATAATAAGTCTTTGCACTTCAATACTTTTTTAAAAACTATTCAGTGCAATTTAATTTGAATGAAATATATATTTAAATAAAAAAATATATATTTTGGTCACTGTAATGTAATGACAAAAATTATGTTTAAAGGACAAAGTAAATCAGTTTCTTAATATAGTATTTACAAATGTTACTATAGATGATTTGTCCTAAACAATGCTGTGCATGCCAATGCATCAGAGAACAACAGAGAGTACATTTTCCGGAATTCTTTTTTTTTCTTTTTCCACGTGACTGGACTGAAATGAATACAACACAGGTATCAAACCGGTATATGATTGAATGATTAGGTCACTAATTGGTTAGAATCTTCCCACACCTGGCTATCTAGGTATTAATTAGGCTCTAATAGACAGGAAAAAACAGCATACACTAAGCCCTCAATGTAAACGGTTTGACTAGTGGGTCCTGTTTAAGGGCTATTGAGGGCCCCGTGCACAGGCCTCCAGCCTTCATGGGCCCACGTACAGTTGGACTGCCTGCATCTCCTATTGCAACGCCCCTTTAATGAATACACAGAGTACTGTACATGAGCTACATATAACCGTAAAACATAGTGCAAAATAATGTGAACCCCTTAAAATAGGGTATCAACTTACTCAGTGTCTCTCAGAATACAATTCCTACAACAACCTTACCATTAACCTTCACTTGTGAAACATTAACTGTGTAGAATTTTCCACATTGAAAACAGAACTTCTTTCTCAAACTGAATTTCTTCATATTTGGAAAATTGTTAAAAGCTATTTAAATGGGACAATGATTTCCTAGCTGCACACTGCTTTTGAACAGAAATTGCAATGAGGACATGCTAATGAACAATATGGTGAATGTCCAGTGGTCCTAATCTCAATCCCATTGAGAATTTGAAAACCTGGGGTACATCTGAGGTAAAAACGGAGCTACACAAGTGTTGTCCAACCAACCAGAATAACCTGGAGCAAATCTGCCAAAAGAGGATAGTGCAAAATCACTCCAAAAGTAATTGAAAAGCTGGTAGAGTCCTATTCCAAATGACTTAGAGCTGTTATTGCAGCAAAGATATAGTTTTACCAAATGTTAAAGTTTAGGGGTTGCAAGCAACATGTTTATTAATATTTCCCAAAATAAGATCTCTATCTACAGTATCAGAACAAAACTGTATCATTTGTATATCAGTAATATAAATTGGTCAGGGGTTTACTTTTGCAAGGCACTGTGTTATACATGCTGTGTGCTATGTTAAACATACTGTAATAAAAGATGTCTAATTTCTAGCATGATTATTTATTTAATCCTCTGTTAGGCCCTAATAGGGGCCTAGGCCCTCCTGTTAAGAACCACTGTGCTTAGTTACACAGCTAAAAATAATTAAGGGAACACGTAGTCATCACAGTATAACACCAAGTCTGTTAAACTTCAGGGATATCAATCTATCCAGTAAGGAAGCTTAAGCGATTGTGAATCAATGTCACCTGTTTTGGTGCAAATGAAAGTCACAACAGGTGGACTGGAGGCAACAGCAAGACATCCCCCCAAAAGGGAATGGGTTTTTAGGTGGTGGCCACAGACTATTGCTCTCATTATCCTTCCTGACTGATACTTCTTCAGTATTGCATGTTGCTAGTGTCCTTGGTGCATGAGATGGTACCTGCAGCACATTCGAGTTGCAGAGGTAGTCAAGCTCATCCAAGATGGCACATCCATACCTGCCATCGCAAGGTTTGCCGTTTTTCCCATTATAGTCTCAAGAGCATGAAAAGGGTTGTTACACAAGGAGACCTGGACAAGGTCGTAGCAGGGCAACAACCTAGTAGCAGGACCAGTATCTGCCCCTTTGCGTGAGGAGGAAAGGGAGGAGCACTGCCAGAGGCCAACAAACTGACCTTCAGGGGGCTACTGCTTTGCATGTTTCTGACCAAACGATCAGAAACAGACAACATGAGGGTGGCATAAGACCTCAATCCAATTGAGAACATCTGGGATGTTAGGTATCAGTGAATCCAACACCACCAAGTAGCACCACAGTATGTCCAGGAGCTCACTGATCCAGGTGTGGGAGTTGATCCCACAGGACACTATCCTCCATCTCATCAGGAGCATGCTCAGACATTATGCTTACCCTTTCATCTTTAGACCAATCAGTTTAGCACTAAAGAGCTGATGTTATTGCATTTACATGATTGATCAGAGATTAATTAGTTGAAAAAAGGGATCCCTGTTTAAATACATCCACAGCCAAAAAGTCTAAAGTAATCTTAAAGACTTTGTATAATATGATAGAACAAAGGTTGAAATGGCAAAATAATGAAAAAGCTTTAATGTTTTTTCGTCACACACTTGCATGCTTCGAACTGATGTAAAAAATCTTATGATTATCATCAGCGTTAATGTGAAAAGCGTGTACTTCCATTAACTCATTTAAAATGTTTCACATATATTTATAGCAGACATCCTGCTGAATGTTGTTAAAATATTTTATTAGTCTAATACCAACTATTATTATTTATCTTATTCTAAATATCTTGTGAAATGTCATAATTGTCTTAATTATTTAGGAACATATGACATTTTTTAAGTACTTGAAGTGTTAGAAATACACGCTTTTTAATTGACAGAAACATTTTAAGAAAGTTGGATTATACATGACACTTGAAAACAGACATAAACAATACCGTATGGTTAAACTGTAATTATATAATATTAACTCTCACCAAAGACTACCTTTTAACCTCACAAAATACATTAGTTTCTTCTACATGTAAAAAATACAATAATGTATTCATTTTAACATTAAGCTACAATTTCAACTGACAGTTGAATCAACTTTGGAAATAGAACGTAACAGACTTTTAGTGCCTGTAGGATCAGACGATCCTAGACAAGATCCACCTTCGGGGCATGTGGCATTCCCAAAATCACTTGTCTGGCCTGTCATGATTTTTTGCTTGTTTGTTAGTTTTTTTGCTCTTGAAATTCTTTGAGATGATTTGAAACAGTAGTTAGATCAATAATTAAACAGCTTGAGTTTGGACCAGTAAAGGAACTCGAAACAAAGAGGGTTCAAGCTTTGGCTACCATTGCCTTAATGGACATAGTTTGATGCTCCACCCTGTGATCAGCAAGGTGAGGGTGGAGTCTGCAGCTGTCTCCAGAGCGTGAGCATTTCTTTAGGGCTTCTCTTATGAACAAGCAGCACAGAGCTGTAAGCACAAGGATTGTCCCTCTCTGTTTCTGGGAGGTCGAAGGTATAAAACCCAGGGTGATGGACAGGGGCTATGCCGAGTCTGTTGAGACACATGCCGAGAAACACATCATCGATGGGAAAAAGACGCACCCTCTCAGACACCGATCTCAGACGCATAGCAAGTGCTCCAGAGTACACCACCCCTCCTCCGCCCGCATAGGGTGGGTAAGCGCCTTTATAAAAGCTCTCCGAGATGTAGTATTTGGTGGCTGGCTGCCGGTTTGGCATTGCATTTAGAATGACATCTCCCACAATGAAATCCTTAATGTGGTTAGCTGTGTTCCTATTTGCTCTCCACACGTTAGCCTCCTCTTTCTGTTTCACTATGTAGTCCAGGAGCACACCCGTCCTGACAAAAACATCATCATCACCTTTGAAGACAAACTGTGTCCCCGGACAGTGGTTCTGAAGCCAGTGCCAGAAGAGCAGGTCTTTCAGAGTCAGGTTGAAGAACGTGTCTCTGAAGTCCCACTGCAGGATGTCTCCATATTGTTGGCTCTCCAGCATCAGGAGGCCCCCAAGATCTGGGTGGGGGCCCGTTGTGGAGTCCTGTCTACCCAGCAGGAAGACGGTGCGAACCAGCCCACCCCTGCCGCCCAGGTCCCCTTCGACCCAGCCACTTCTACCCCATGTTTCGCGGATGGCCTGCCTGTTCTCAAAGTTACCCACCTGGGATTTGATGGCCATTAAGAGCAGAGGCTCTGGCCCTGAGCTCTCATTGCCAGCACAAACTCTGGGCTGGTTAAGGAGGAACCGGTACTCCCTGTAATGCATGGCCTGTATAAAAGCCCTCATTTGCTCCGGCATGGTGTTGAAGTCAGGGAGGAGCGATAGCCAGCATTGGTCTGTGGCACAGTCTGAGACCTCCCCATCTGGTAACTCAGAAACACCAGTGGTCAGCCTTCTAATCACATTTGCAGTTGAGTTACTTCTCAAAATGGGGTTATTGTGCCGGTCCCAGATATGCTGCAATCGGTTCCACAAGGCGCTCTTCTCCAGGCGAAGGTTCCAGAAGGTTCCAAGGGGATGGGAGGCCAGTACTCCTGAGTTGACAGAGGCCCCTGGGGCAACAAAGTGAACTGGTAGTTGGGGCGGGGAATAAGATATGGTGACAAATATAGACACCATTATGTAAACCAGGAGATGTCCCATCATCAAGCAGGGCAGGAGACAGAGGCACAAGATTGTTCCATTGCATCGACATCGGGCCATTGGCTGCTGTATGTAGTAGGACATGTGCAGGATAAATGGAGAGAGAAGGGGGTTAGCACAAACTGGTAAAATAAGGGCATCTAAAATGATTATGAGCCTCAGTATTTCTTAAAATTACATATTGTTTTATTAAAGTGAAACCAATAAGGGAATGCAGCCAGTCATACCGCAGGCAACCGCATCTCTCTAAGGGTTGGTCGCCTTGGTGACACTCCACAGTGGCTTGTTATCTGTGCCTAGCCAACGACTCAGTGTTACACAGCCCAGTTTACAGTATTTACCTAATGTACAGTACCTTTAAACAGAACATTGATTTCAAAAGCTGAAAGAGCCATGTTTCCCGTTTCTCTAAATAGTAAAAATATACCAACACACATCCAATTATCAGAGATATCATCATTTCCACTAAAGCTTTTCTTCAAGGACAAGGTTTTAGGGCTCTCTCTATAAATTGCCATTGAGAACTTGACTGCCAGTATGAACTAATGCTTCATCAATCACACCAAACATACTTAAAATAAATATATTTTAAATGATATCACAATAACATTACTTGTAATGCATTAAAGAATGTAATGCATTTAAGATAAAAAAACAACCTATATAGTTACTATACTATATATTGATCTTCTAATTTACAGCAAGATTAAAGTAAGGGATAACTTACAAAAGTAATGTAGGCTCAGATTGAGACGAGGTGTGGACGGTAAGTAGAGGAAATATGTTGAAGATCCAGTGACATAATTCTTACAAATCGATTACCATCCTGAGGCGTTTGTTGTTGACTACAGCAGATATCTTCTAAGAAGTCGAAAACATAATGATACATAATCTAATAGTAAACATTTTCTGAGACAATTAAGCCCATCAAACTACAATAATCAAACAAGACGCAAATGGTTCAAAGATTTAAGAGAATGCCTCTAAACATCCATATAGCTAAATGGATAGCTAACCAAAAGACCAAATTGCATAGTCTTTCCTACCGTGCAAATAACTTTAACTGTTCAAAATAAATATATTAGTTATTAGCTTTAATAGCCATAGTTCATTAATCAGGTGTAGGCTAGCATTTCTAGAACTTGATTTAAAAATATATCTGCCTGCAGGAGCGCATTCGCAGGAGGATTCTCCACAGGTGCGTATTTGCATGTAATGAGTCGATGGCAACCAGGTCACCAATCCAATAAACTCATATTTAAATACAGTACCACGTCAGATGTCGAGGTCATGAGAAAAACAGTACTGCACTGTCTCGTTTTTATTATTACTATTATGACTGCGTTAAATCTAATTCCTTACAACAATTATTGCTCTATACACGCACAAAATAACATACGTTGCCAACAAGCGGACTGGCTATCTGGCATTTCGGGGAAATACTTTAAGTAAACCTTTTGTTTTTACAAGTTTAGACCATTTTTTACCCCAGAATTGTCTCATTTCCCCCTTCCACATCTCTGCAACTCCTTTAAACTTGCACTACGTAACTTTGTTGAAAGCTACAAAAACAACCTGTGTTTTAGGACTAATAGACATTAGGACCTAGCATATTTGATCCAGGAGTTGAAAGCATTCTCTTAAATAATACAACATATAGAAAGCAGTAGAATAGCAAATTCAACATTTCACTAAATAGCAACAAATGCACATTATGGACCAAATAATCATGTGTATTTTTGGAAATTGTTTATAATGTCCCTGTAATGTGCCATGTGTTCAGTAGAAACATATATGTAAACAAATATATAAAAAACATTCTACATAAAATTCAGAACGCCAGGAGAAAGAATGGACATTTACCTAGTGCATCTTTAATGGTTGGTGAAAGGTGCTCACATGGTTCCTTTAACCACATATTACCAAGCCATCCAATTCTTATCACACTGCTCATCCAATGGAGTCTTTAGTCATTATTGCACACAAGGATTGATTGGAGAGCGACATAGCAAGTTATGTGTTTTGACTCTATTCCTTATCCCAGACACTGCTGTGCCAATTTGAATTGCCTCATGCTAGGGCTCCAGGAAAAGTCAGAAAAACCGTGTGCCTTATTGAACCTGTGACCACGGTGTTACTAAAGCATTTATTTAGGCCACTGTGAGGACCAGAAAGGCTGGTCCAAAAAAATTGATTGACAAATTGTCCTTTGTTGAAATGGCCTAGTTGATAGAAATGTCGGAGCTGACTCCTTTTCCCAGTCTGCCCCTTGCGCATATCTGAATGTAACGCCTTCCTCAGTATTATTTCTTTAACCCTAAACTGTATTAGTAATACATTGGGTGTCAGTGGCATTCACAGTTTCCCTTTCTCTCTAATATATGTAAACGCACCCACACTCACATTTCTGACAACTGTACCTTTGTATGCAATGATCGCCAAGTTTCACCATAGTCTTTAACAAGACAACGTTACAAGTTTACCAGTTTCACTATGCCTGTACCTGTAAAGTTGTCAGGAGAGGTTGTTGTCACACAGGACTACATGCAGTGGATGTAAGTCCCTGAGCCAGGATACTGATTGATCTTCCCCAGGGCACTTAATCACATCACCCTGCCTCCAAACCAACACTTATGTAATGGTGAACAGGATGCATCTGATTGGATGAAAATCTGAATAATCAATGGCAATCTGGCAATCCCATGGACTGTATAATGTAACTGTTCGATAATTTCCAAACTGGCAATCCTGGCTTCAATCTCCACCAGTCGATGGTGAAAGAGCCTCACGCTCTGCCCTCCACATTACCATTCACTAATGTGCCGTTATGTTGATATCATTGCTGTGTATATGGCACCTTCCAGAACACACATGCTGTAATACATCACTGTTTCCAATCAACATAATCCCCACTGGATATATTCACTGGACTTTTTCAGTCTGTGTCATCGATCCAGTCATTCCAGAAAGTCTTGTCAAATATAATAAACAGAATATTCACAGGTTGATGTAAAAAATTTATTCAAATAAACTGTTCAGGTTTCTCATATTGACCAGTTAGGTTACACACTGGATGACTGACTTCACATTTCAGTCACTTGTTTTTGACCTGCACGTTTTAGGTTGAGATCATAAGGTCACAATGTTCATCCTCTTCCTTATTCTCAGACAGTTTTTTCCTTTATGTACAATAGGTAGGACAGACTCATAACATACACTATTGTAATCATGTACCGTAATCAACTAGTATTTAACATTGTTTGTATTAATATCACTGATTATTATTGTCACTGATAATATCACAGTTTCGTAATCACAGTAATGAGTAGGACAAAAGTGGTTATCATACTTAGTGTTCCCAAATGTAAAGAATTCTCCCCGTCGCATCAATGATGAACTGAAGGAAAACAAATTAGTTTGTATAACCGTACAAACGATCATAGCGATCCACGCGTCCAGCCCCAAGCACAGAGGCATTGAGCAGGTAGCCTGCGATTTAGATTCATCAGATGAAAGAGTTGAGAACATGCATGTCCAGTTTGTATCAGCTGAAATTCACCATTATGGTTCAGCTGAGTTTGACTCTGGCCATGCCTGTCTAACATAGCAGCATCATATTGATCATAGTACACTCCATACAAAGAGTCACTGGCAGAAGTTACAGAAAGAGGAAAGTGTGCATACCAAAAGGGGAATCCAATTACTACAGTATGAAAATAGTATTATCTGCTCAAATCAATAGTTCAACTGGTTTTAGAGGTGACTGTGTTAAAGCACTGTGTCATTGGACGCTAGCAGAACTGATCCACAGCTAGCAAAGCTACCCCTCCAGAACATTTCTAATGATAGTTCTTCTTATAGACTGGGTCTCATTTTGGAATTTACAGTATTAAAGAGGATGTCTGTCATTTGTGATCTGTGTGTTGTGAGAATTATCAATTGCACTGTTCATTTCAATATTTGGCACAGGAAATTATATTACAATAGAAAACAAGCCATAAATACATACATGAATAAATGTATATTCCCACAAATCATTAATTGAGAGATTTACAATGATTTCCAACGAAAGAAAAATATTTTCATTTCATGTGCAAACGACATTATGGAAGGTTCTTTATTAATCACATGAGAAGTTCTGTATTTGCCTTGTATGAACTACAGGAAGAATGTTCAAGAAGCAATTAAAGATTAATGTGAAGATGGTACAGGTTCTTGTTTGAGCTTTTTAATAGATCTCCCTTTTTGTTTTTCCATTAGTCAAAGTTAATGGAATTGTTTTACATCTGCTTTGCATAAGCCCTGAATCATTATGACAAGACTAATTCCCAATAGGTCCCCATTACAAATGTAATTCATATCCCATTTAAAAAAACGCAGGAAGATTATCTAGTAGTGGCAGTCACAGTGGAGTATGGCGTGTTGACACAGCACACCTTTAGTGAGGTCTGATCTGACAAGCATTTGAATAATATAAAGGAAGAATGAGCACAGCTGGGTGTATTGTTCAGAAATACCTGCTAGATTACTGGAAGAAGCAACGATGAACCATTTATTCATATAAAACTGAGATCCACAGTCAAAAAATAAATGTGTGTACATCACAACAGAACTGTAGAAAAATATAGATCAACACATAATTACGAATTAGGCAAGAAAAAAAATAAAGAGCCAATTAAGTACCTTGAGATCAAATTAGACCAACTGCAAATTGAATATGAATAGATGCATAATTGTTCTGGAAGACCAAACTATACACAGTTTAACCAAAGGCATTCTTGGTTTTCAGATTTCTTGCATTTTATCCCAAATGTATTTATAAATCTGGAAAAATAGCTACTGGCAGTTTTAGACCCAAATGTGTTGGGGGAAATTATGACATTAGAGCAAAGCACTGATTAACAGTGAGCCTCTTAATGTTGTGGAACACTTATATGAAATCCATATTCTTCAGTAGAAAAGTTCAAGTTTTAAATACACATATTGTTGTTCTGTTTTTACAGCAGCAACACCCACCCGTGGGTTATGTTTTGTCCAGTCAATCCTGGAACTCCTCCATCAGACAGAACCGTTTGGTTTGGGGACAAACTACATCGTGAGCCTTGCTGCACTTAAATTTAATCGACGAACAACTTCAATCCAATTTTCAAGTGAAAGCACCAACTATTGGGGCAAATTATCAATACTCAAAAAAGTGGAACAGGACCACCATTCTCAGAAAAGAAGCTACTAGACTGTACCTAAAATGGTACAACGCTTGTCACTGGGACTGTACCCTACAGATTTATGAATAATGTAACCTTCGACATGGGTCCATATTTTTACCATTGATATCTATAACTCTAAAAATAATAATAATAATAATTAATTCTACTTATATAGGGCTTTTCAAGGAACCCAAAGTTATTTTACATATTTAGGGGGAAAGCCCACCTCATCCACCACCAATGTGTAGCACCCACTTGGGTGATGAACGGCAGCCATTTTAGGACGACGGCCAAACATGGTGGATGTCCTTATCACTGCCCTGGGGCATTTAGAATGATCTTTAGACCAGAGGGAAATGTGCCCCCTAATGGCTTTCCAACACCACATTCAGCAGCATTAGTCTCCCATTCAGGGACTAACCAGGCCCGACCCTGCTTAGCTTTAGAAGCAAATCAGCAGTGGAATACAGGGAGACAATATACAATAATACAATAATGAATACTTATGTGCACTGAGGGACAAAACTGTACAGAGTTTGTGCTCTAAGAATCACTTTTGTACCTTTGAGTTTACTTGTTTGACCAGTGTACAATTAAGTACCGTTTTGTCTCTCAGGGTACAGTCCCACTAAATGTAGACATCAATGGTAGAAATATGGACCCATGCTGAAGGGTACAATATTAATACAGCCCCAGTGACAAGCTTTGTAATCTTTCTAATTCTAATTCTTCTTTCTGAGAGTGTGCAACATATATTTTGTTTGGCATCATAGACTGAGTTGTGGAATAGAGATGTACAACCAGTGAAAAAACCCAAGGCACAGTCTGATAGACAGGAGCTCAGGGCAACTGACAACCCTCAGTAGTAAATACGGTTCGATGGGTTGAGCCTTATAGACCAAGGCTGAGAACTAAACAATACGCAGGAAGAGTATGATTCACAGTGAACTCAATGATAAAGCTTTCTTATCTTTTTTATGGATTAAATAAATATCTATAAAAGAACAATGCATAGTATATTAGTAGAGATTGAAAGTCTATAGAGAAAAGATAGAAACACAATGCTGACACTCAAGGGCAAAAGAAGAGCTAAGAAGTCAGATGTCAGAAGGTAAGAATTAGAAGTCTGCTACAAAGGACCGCCCCTTTCCTTGTATCTGAGCATTGCAAAACATGGAACACCTAGTAACATGGTACAGCTTGAGGGATCAACCGATCCGGAAGAACTAATCAAGCGATCAAGATGGACAGAGCAGATCAACAGAAAGAGCGACAAAGCAGATAAAGGGTTTAAGTCTGGGCTAGTTTAACGTGCCATTACATTTTTTTTCATACACAACCAAATAGTTTGGCTAGGCAATTTATATTCCAGTCACTGGAATTAATAAACTGGTTAATAAACTGGCCTTAAAATGACCGTTTTGTTATTTTTACAATAATTATTTAGGTCAGCGAGGAAATGGAGACAAGTTGACAATGATTGTCTCTCTGTGGCCTCTCAAGTCAGATTTTCAATTCAATGGTACAGTATGTTTTAAAATAACAAAATATAATCAAGTGTTGGTGTACATGTCATCTTTCCTCTAGATGTCCTCTCTACGTCCATTACATTTATAGAACGCATGTTATTTAAGTTCAAGTGGCAGCAGTGACATTAACATTGCGAAACAAAATACAAAACATAACAAAATGAAAATACTATGCATGTATTAATGCAATAGTAAACATGTACAGGAGGAATATTACACAAACAAGTAGGGCACTCAACGAAAAGCATCTTGCATTGCAGTTTTGTGTCTTCCTTATGCAGGCAACTTTGCAGCGTTGATCTTTTTTAAATATTTTCCAACCATTGTCAGTTGAAAAGACAACATGGATGTGTGAGTCCTGTTCAGTAAGTCTGCTCAATCACTTCAGCGTTGTCAGTTTATTGTTACGCCTCACCTCTCCATTGACTCCAGCTCTGATTTCATTCACAGTTTTATACAGTAGGTGACTGATTTACCACATTGTCCTAAACATTGGCACAATTCGACCTTGGCCACTCTTTCACCAGCAACAAGCTGCCCCATTGCACAACTGCCAAATGATACTATAAAAGATTACATTTTACAACCCAGTGGTGAACAAATCTAGATCCACCATTAATATGGCATTATCAGTTATACTTTGTGACTGTGTCACTTCAGTTGAGAGGCAAGAGTTGAACCGACAAAACATATTGATAAATGGGTAAAGTGCATTGGAATGGCTTCTGGAGCTACTGTATGTATAGTGGGGTTGATCTACAGAGTGATGTATTGTGGCATTGAAAGCTGAATGGTGGGGTGTCAATATATTTTTCTCTATTCTGTTCGGCATGCATTTATGATTTTGTAAATGACAGCCACATGTTAGACTTGAACTCATTGGGCTTCCTTAACTTGTCATATTTTTCCAGTAATCCTGGTTGGATCCATATTTCTTTGTTATTAACTCAGGATTCTGGGAACCCTCTGATATCTAAGCATTTAAAAAAAAACACTTGGCACATAATTACAAATGGTATTTGGATGCCAAAAATGGCACTATTTATAAATGAACCAATCAAACACCTTCTTCAAGAAAGTAAAGAAATTGCACTATTTCAAAGAATCATCTTCAATGCCAATAAGAACTCAGCCAATGGAATTTTCCTCATTATCACTCTATACTCCATTTCTCCTTCACAAAACAATGCTGGTTTCTCATTTCCTGCATTCTGGTCCCTACATTCTGGTCCCTCAAACCTGGGTCTCCAGGCCGCTGAGTTTGGGGGTCAGGATGCGAGGGGTGACCCCAGAGTTGAGGTCCCTCTCAAACTCCAGCAGCTGACCCATGAAGTTGAGGTTGGGAGACACCACAGGACGACGGCCACGCACGTACTTGTAGGCATCCGTCATGGTCATGAGGGTGTGCTTCATCAGGTAGGCAATGACGATGGTCGCTGAACGGGACACGCCCGCCTGACAGTGAACCAGCACTCCTCGCCCACCCTGATGGGCTTCCTCTGGGGACGAAAAGAGGTGGCTATGAGACGACAGCCGAGGATCAAAGGTATTTATGTAGGTGTGTCTGTCTGTCTGTCTGTCTGTCTGTCTATCTCAGCTTAGTTTGGATCTGACTCTCCAACGTTGTCTTTAGATCAATTTATAGCTCCCTAACTGTCTTCCCAGTAAAAACTGCTGAAATAGGAGATCGAGATCTGAGTAAAAACTTCAAATAGAAATCATCAAGATCCTCTCCTTTTCTCATCTCTGAAACACGTCGATTTACAGACTCTAAACTCAGAGCGTTTGAGACAGAGAAGCAAGAAGGAGGATGGTGGAGAATAAAGGCAGATGCTACCCAACTCACCGATGAACTCAAATACCTCCTCGAAGTACTGCCGTAGGTTCTGCTTACTGTTGTCAGTAGCCGGCAGCCGTTTGTAGCGCACCAGGCCAGAGCCCAGATGGTAGAGGGGCAAGTGCGTGGTGACGTTGACCACGTAGCCAATGTTTAGGCGCAGCAGCAGGTCCAAGTCCTGGGCATCTCGCTCGTTGCCTAGGAACAGGAAAGGCAGGATGGGGCTGATCACTGCGTTCTCCACATCGGGGGTCAACCCAGTCTCATCCGACAGGGAGGCCGGGAGCGACGAGGAGAGTGGCAGAGAGAGGTGAACTGGCAGAGGGGAGAACAACACTGTTCTGTTAGAATAGGGCAATTTTATTTGATATGGCTCATTGACAGACATTCACTCTGAAGCTTACTATAGCAGAGACAGACCCAAAAAGAATGCATTCAGGACAGAGTTATATTTCTGAATGATGGAGCAATCATTGGAAGATGTACCCTTTATCACTATTCATTTTAGTTTTACATTATGCTATTCGGAGGAACTGTTAATTCTTTTATCTTTGGAAATGTATTCCCATTACAGGAACAGGGAAATATACAGCCATGAAACGGCATTGGGAACTTTACTTTAAGAACTTTCTTCATTTTATACTGAATGTCTGAAACACATCCTGCAGTCACTTTCTGGAGTTAAAAGCGGTGGAAATTATGTAACTTTTAAGAATAGACAATAGGGTATAGCTTATTTGGGCTTTATCGTTTAAATGGGAACTGCTTAATCTCCCAGTGAGAGTGTTCAATGTCAGCGATCCCATTTCCTTTAGAAAGAAAATAACAAATTAATTCAGCTATTATCACCCCAGCTCTTATCATATCTCTAGGCGTTCCGATCTCCCTCCCTCTATTTCTCTGTGGTTTTCCTACTGGAGCCAAGGCTATAATTAACAGACATTATCCACAGGTCCCCTTAAATAACTAACATGTTAGAATAGCATAAAAGAAGAGATAAGAGCACAGAAAGGCAGCGGATTCAAAAGAAAGGCAAGGGAAGCAAGGAAATGGTAGAAGATGGCGACTAATAAGAACACTAGGAAAGAAATTTGTTTAAACAAATGGTAATTGCCACAGTCAGACATTAAAGCCTGTGGTTCCATTCGGGGACAAATTCAAATAAAAAATGTAGAACAAGCGAACGCCAGCAGAAGGGTAACACTGAAAACAATGTTCCAAGACCCAGGGGGCGTGGCCTTACCTTTGCCGTTGTCCTCGTCCTGCTCTCGGTTCAGTGAGTTTAGTACCAGGTGGAGAGACTGGGCAGAGGGCAGGGAGTGGCGTCCCTCTGCATCTCTCTGTCGGGGCCTGGGTTTGAGGAGGGTGCTGGGAGCTGACGGAGGGGGCGAGAAGGACGGAGGGGTTTGAGGAGAGGGGCTGCGTGAGGGAGAGCTGTTTGGGTATGTCATATCCTCTTCCTGTCCCAGGCCATCAACCATCCCTGTTTCACCACTCTTGTTCCAGAGCCTCTTTAGAGAGTCACGGCCTGGGTCTCTTCCAGGCCCAGATCCGATAAAATCTAGGACAGCCATCTTGCCCTGCTGAAGCCGCCGGCGGCCGGCGTGGTCGGTTATCTGATTTCTGGTGAATTCCAACAGGTTCCTGCAGTCCAAGGTGACGGGGCTGGTTCCGTTGCTACTGTTCTGGTTCTGACCCGCACACGTCTTCCCCATGCCCACCCCCATTCCTGCACAGCTCTGGTGGTTCTGTGGGGTTTTAGACCTGGTCATCTTCTTCGCCAGCTCCTCGGGCCAGATTGTGCGCACGCTGTAATCATCATCATCGGCAGGGTAGACCCCCACGGGGTGCCCTGTGCCTACACCCCTGCCCATCCCGGGGGGCTTGCCACCCCGGCGGGGATTGAAGGTCACCACTATGGGGTCACTGCTACAATAGCTGCAGGTCGAACTCCCAGCCTGACTGGCTTTAGTGTTGCAGCCAGTCACACAACTCTGAAAGGCTCGCAGTGGGGCTGAGGACGATAGGGGAGTACAGGGCAAGCATCCCCCCACCAGTTTTTTGCGGAATTCGGCCGGACTCTCGAAGGCGCCGGCGTCCCCAGAGCAAGAGGCACATCTCAGGGGTCTGAGCAGGCCCGTCCGGCAGTCTGACACAGTACTGTTGGACGATGAGGTGTTGGTGGTGGAGGCGGTGGACAAGCATCCCCCAAGAGTCCTTAATCCCATTGCTGCACCCCCTCGTGGGTTGACCCCCACAACGCTGTGGCCGTGAGCACAGGAAAACGAGGAGGAAGTACTCGCCCCACCCCCGTGGCAGCCGGCAGGACGTCCCCTGCTCCCCTTGCAGCGGACAAGCTTCCAGCAGCCACAGCTGAAGGGGTGGGAGAAGTCGATGGTACAGGTGTGGTCCGGGCTTGGGAAACCTCCGCGGGAGGAACAAGGGGAGAGGGGTAAGCCGTGGAGGATCTGAGGGCGGTGGTCCCTGGCGCGGGACAGACGGGGCTGGTTGTGGGGTGGCTGAAAGGCGGCAGGAGCACAGGGGTGCCTGGGCGGGGGGGAAGGGGCGTAGTGAGAGTTTAGGACAGAGGCATGGGGCACGGGGACGGAGTTGTAGTGACGGGGCAGGCTTTGGGGGTTGGGGTTCTGATGGACCGGTCCCAGTTTGGAGTTCTCTTTGTTAACCAGGCAGGGCACGTGGCGAGCACCTCTGGGGGGGAAGCTAGCAGAGCAGACCTTGGCAAACACGTCTGGGTTCTGCTCTCTTTTAGACTTATACTGTTGTCTCTGGGCCGGAACGAACTCTAGGACCCCTCCTGGGGACACAGCCAGATGGTTCTGATGGTGGCTGCCCTGAGAGGCCTTGCTATGGTTCTGGAAGTGGTTCTGGAGTTGCTGCACCGCTTCCCCCGGCTTGCCCGACGTTCCCCCAGCTCGCCTTTCCCCGTGTCCTGGATCCAAGCGCAAAGAGACCCTTTTCTTGCTGCCCTTTACACTACCACTGCGACCCAGAGAGTTGCTGCTCCCTCCTCCTTTCGTCCCTTTGTTCAGGGATAACTTGATGTCGATGGTGTGTGTGTGTTGGTGTGGTCTTGGGCCCAGGGTCACAGTCCCGTTGCTGTGACAGTGGCTAGGGGTGTGCCTGACACCCCCGGAGACGATGGCCTGGTCGCCCTTGGTTTTCTGCAGACGGAACGATGATCTGCGCCTGCATTCCAAAGACTTTGTGTTGGGAGAGAGAGGATGGTTTAGGGGCTGAGGGGGGTGGAGGTGACAAGGATGGGACAGATGTTTGTTGCTGGGAGCTGTTATATAGGAGTGGGGATGTGGGGTGGTCTGTGGGGAGGACCCACGTACAGCCAAGTTTTTAGGGCGCTGAATAACCACTATTCGCTCGTCAAGGGGGAGTGGAGGCATCTGGGGCTACGCAACGCTGTGTGTGTGAAGAGGAGAAACAAACAAAGAACCATTATATTCAACTAAAATATCAATAATAACTTTTTGTCCAGTCTTTTTATCATTTTTACATCGTCACATTGGTAGAATTCGAAGCCACATTTACATCACGTTTTGTATAGTCAGTGGAATCATCAAGCCATGTAACTAGCTTGTTCACTCTAAAAACAGATGTGTTAAAAACAAAACATGTTGCATAAAATTTTAACAAATTAGCTCAGGGACAATATATGTTTTTTACACAATTATTATGTGGCACACACAATGCGTCAGGTAAGGTTTGTTTTACACATTTTGCATTGGAATTGGCACATCATGTGTTACAGGCCTGATATCACATGTATAGTGTTGTTTTTTAACACATCACTTCTAAGAGTGTAACTACCATGTAACAGTATGACTGAACATTGCCCCCTTTTGCTTTCTGGTATTATGTTAAAAGCAGTTTGGGGAATATTTTAAAATAGCCTGCATACACAATACACAAGTTATTTACATGTGCTATTATTCCCTTATATATAACACAAAATATAGCCTGTTAATGTAAATTGTTGCAAAGTTCGAATTCAGGAAGAGCACAATCCTGTAACAACTACATAACTACTACTGCCAACCAACATTTAACACAATCAGGAGAATATGTGAAGCATATCTCTGTTAGTCTACCAATTGATTTGGAAAGAAATGACACCAAACCACACAAAAAAGAAATCAAAACCAAAAGACCTAAATAGAGCCTTTATGATTTTGCCAAAAAAGGGCAAACACCAATGTTTTAGCAGTTTAGAGGAAAAGTAAAGGGATATTTCAATTTGTTGCATGTTAGACCTCATTTTCAACTTACTTTAGGTGTTGAGGCATCAGCCAGTCACTTGTTTTGGTTTTGCGTGCACTAGCAATATACTTCATATACATCAACCAAAACATGTTCTTAGATGGAGATGGGTCCACATAAATGACACACTTGTTTGTTTCAGCAAACATCAGTAGTTGTTTATTTAACAAACATATTTTAAAACAAATACATTTTAATAGCAGGGACAGAAAAGGCCACGTGTACTCCGTTTCATCAGTGAGTAAAACAACACTGTCAATGTAAAATGGCTAAGTAGCTAGAATGTTCTATTTAAATTCACTAGCAGTGATGTATGCAGGAAAAAAAAACTCCCCACCCAATTTCTCATGCCCAATTCCCCTTTAGGCCTTGTCTTTTGGCAACCCCTCAGCAGGTGCAAGATGGTCGAAGATGGGGGTCTGCGTGGCATGGTGGGCTTATGTGGGGGATCACAAAAATATAAAATAAAAGATGGTTGAAGATGGGGGACTGCGTGGCATGGTGGGCTTATGTGGGGGATCACAAAAATATAAAATAAAAGATGGTTGAAGATAGGGGTCTGCGTGGCATGGTGGGCTTATGTGGGGGATCACAAAAATATAAAATAAAAGATGGTTGAAGATAGGGGTCTGCGTGGCATGGTGGACTTATAGTGGGGGATCACAAAAATATAAAATAAAAGATTAAAAGAAGAGCCTAACCCTAACCGTAGCAGAGCCTAACCCTAACCCTAGCAGAGCCTAACCCTAACCATAGCAGACACTAACCCTAGAAGAGCCTAAAACTAACTGTAGCAGAGCCTAACCCTAACCCTAGCAGAGCCTAACCCTACCAGACAATAACCCTAGAAGAGCCTAACCCTAACCGTAGCAGAGCCTAAACCTAACCCTAGCAGAGCCTAACCCTAGCAGACACTAACCCTAGAAGAGCCTAACCCTAACCGTAGCAGAGCCTAACCCTAACCCTAGCAGAGCCTAACCCTAACCATATTAGAGCCTAACCCTAGCAGAGCCTAACCCTAACCATATTAGAGCCTAACCCTAGCAGAGCCTAACCCTAGCAGAGCCTAACCCTAACCATATTAGAGCCTAACCCTAGCAGAGCCTAACCCTAACCATATTAGAGCCTAACCCTAGCAGAGCCTAACCCTAACCATATTAGAGCCTAACCCTAGCAGAGCCCCGGGGCATAGTCAGAATGCAAAGACCAGGATCAGGATGTGAACTATGGTCACCATGACGTACATATGTTTGTTTTAGGCCTCCTGGAAAACACTGAATTTTATGTGGAGATGGTATAAAACACATTTTCAACCATGTCTGTCCACTGCATTATATTGCTTGTGCACACAACTAGACACTAAATAAATGTCAGATATTAAACTTCCAACAAAAAAACTGTCTGGGTGACGCTTCAACACCAAATGGAAATGGAAAATTAGGTCTAACATGTTAAAAAAACGAAACATCCCTTTAAGTCAAGAGAATAGCGGGAGGAGTTTAGTAAAACCAAATCTTTGACTAAATAAGCAGACATATAACAACATATTAGAGAAGGCTATCAGAAAACAGGCCAGAGAGCCAGTAGCACTATTGGACCGTCTATGTTTGTTATCTAAAAATATGCAATTTTTCAGGAAATACTGAATACAGACTGAAAAGAGCAAATTCTGTGAAAAGCTTTAAATATTATTTAGCTTGTAAATTTAATTTGTCACTTTTTACTGTTTCAGCCAGTAGTATGATCATGAGCCAAACGGTCTAAATTTTTATTGTACTACATCATATAATTTCTCATGTTAGGATAGCTAAAACAAAAATAATCTTAATGTATTTGTGTGAGCACAATTTCTATATATTACGATTTACATTTGTATTATAGAGTACTGTATAGGCACTTGGTGTGCTCAAGACCCCACAGGGCATATCTAAATAGATACATTGATCCCATATGTTTGAATTAATACTTACTATGAAAAATAAAATTAATTGTTTTGTTTTGCATGAAAGATTGTCTATGACAGGGCAGTAGAGAGCGAAACAAACGAACAGAAGAGAGGTTTGGAGAATTCGACAGAGGGGAGGTCAGTGATACAAGTGACAGAACAGATCACAGACAATGGGGAAGAAAGAACATGTCAAAAGCCACTGAAGACATATTGACTTGAACACAACACACACACACTACATAGACAAAGCGCACCATGCTTGCATTGATGCATGCATACATCCACGCACAGAGACTGGTGATGGTATCCTCATCTTTCTCCTTTTTCAGCCTTGCCTCTGTCGCCTGTGGTAGTAGGGGGGGGGGGTGGTACGGTACATTGACCCAGTTTTGTCATGGCGGAAGTCAGCATCACTCTGATCACTCTTCACTCACACATCGTAAACACCTCATCAGCAAATACATCAACACTCTGTGTCTGCATATCTTTCCTTTATAACATAGCCTGTTAACAACACGGTGTAGAGTGCAGACAACAAATGCATCATCAAATACATGCAGCAATGTCTCTTGAGATCACCAGCTTTGTTCATTAGCCCAACTCTAAGCATTATTGTAATTGAACCATACTATATACCGTTGGAGCAAATAATCCTACATACATGGTGGAAAGTGTAGTTCATTAAAGTATAACAGTATAAGATTCAGAATAAAATAGGCATATACTTGAAATACCTAAAATGAACCTGGTGTGCAGGAGACCTCGATATACAAGTATTGTTTCAACATAGAAACTGTGGCTAGAAACATGTTGAACTGTTTGGAAATGGTTTGCCCTCACGTCTCTAAGTGGAAGGTATGATGATGTTAACACATTGTACACGTTCACAAAACAACCTACCTGCAATCCCGGTTCGCTGTGGACAAATAAAGGCCTGCTGCGCCTGCAAGGTAAGACAAATAATAACAGTCAGTAAGGAATTAATACATTTCAATTGACGCTATATCAATGAAAGCCGATAAGTTAAGGTGGAATCATAAGAGAGTGAAATTATTTCGCGCATCGTTGCACATCATTACGCTCTGGGTCCCTTCAATGTGTATAACTGGCAAGGAATGAGTTCAGTCTCTTTTCATCTACGTCTGTGTCGTTTTGCTGTTGCCCTTTGTTCGCATTTATAGGATATGCTGAAATTGTTAGGTCAATTTATTTTTAATTCAAATATCGAAGATAAGAATACATTAATATTAAATAGTGTTAAGCGAACACGCACATAATATAAATTACATCCAATAAAAACGAAATACTCAAATAAAGTACAAGAATATTGGCTATATGGCCTCATATGTCCTACAGCTCCATCGTCGGACCGGTTTGTTCCAAATTGGGCCATGGAAATTGAATCGTCATCGTGTATCACTTTTCACGGCTGATAAATAATGGAAAGTATTTTGGTAAAGACTGCAGAGGATGCCATCATCATCTGCCGGGCGGTTAATAATTAATGAAGGCGAATTTAATCCAATTGATTCGTAGTGTCTCGTGAAATGGATAGCCTAGTGTCCGATTTCTCAGTAAAGTGAATCGTAGTTTAAGAAAATCACTGTTCTTAGTTTGGAAGGCGTTTTAACGCATTGGCGTGTTTCCTATATGCATATACATGTGTAACACGTAGTGCAGAATCATCATGTGGCAACAATAGCCTAATAAGAGTAATTCAATAGGCCTATCATTCACACGAGTCTTGATCGTCAGGATAGTATGCTATATGCTTAGTAAAGGATTACAAATCAAATCACTTACGTTAAAGGCAAATCCCTTGTATCCCCATGCTCTCCGTGTAACAAATGTAATTACATTTTAATTGATTTTCCAGACATTGTTTACTTAACGGTAGCTTCTTCTTCACTGCAGGACGTAGAATATACTGCGGAGCCGTTTGTCATGCAATAATAAGCTTAAATATAAAAATAGAGGACGTACAACACGAATCATCTTGATAAAAAAACATATATTTATATATAAAAGTGCTTACACCATACCAGTGTCAGTAATTGTGCCTGTCAATGTGCGCTCGGATGCATGCGTGTGTGAGAAAACGACAGGGGGTGCTGGAGGACGGGGTGGGGGTGGTGTACGGAGGTGGGACCGTGTTCTGTACAATGTATGACATCATTCCAGACCAATGGCAAGCAGCATATAAGGCTGCCAACAAATTAATCTTCGTTTGGAGCACGTGTGCATTATAAAATGGTAGGCTTCAATGTCACTCGATCGGGTTGTGAAAAAAATGTATAGAGTATGTTTTGCTGGATGTAAATGTATGTAAGATAACACGAGTAGTTATGTATTTATAGTTCTAGAAAAAGTAGACTAGAGACATTGTTCAAATGCTTCTCGATGTTAATAAACTATAGCTTACAATGCTTCTATGATCACAAGACGAAAACTACAAAACACCACAATAAACAGACATTAAATAGACATTTTACAAATGTGTCAATTACGTGATAAAAATGTAATCTGCCTCGATTACTCAAGGCTATCTCTATCCATGTACTCCAGGAGGATACAACATCTTAAAAGTTGTCGTCATGGCACATTAGAAAGGCAGAGTGCCTGATACTCCAGACGTTGCTTACTGTAATTATCAACCATGGGTAACAACGTAATTCGAATTAAAAAAAAATCTTACCTGTGGTGATGATCTGTCAGGTCTTTACTGCAACTCTCTTCCTTTCCTGCTGTTTTTTTTTTATGGGACCCAGTTCCATTGGCAGCCATAGACCTACATGTCCATGCCATAACACTACCTCTACTATGCCAAACAGATGAGGTTGTACCGCTATGCTTCAGATCATGAGAAGTTCTGTCCCTTCTCAAAATCTTCTTCTTCAGTCATTCTGGCACAAATTGATCTTTGGTCGTGTTTACATTCCGATAGATTTCAGCAACATATTCAAGTTTGCTCGAATGGTGAGACACAATTGTAATTTGTAAACTTGCAGGTCTCTCTCGAATTCCACGTGACCTCCGGAGGTAGTGCACAAGAAGATTTCGAAAGATCCCACCTGGGGCTTTGCTAACAGCCCAGGAGAAATGTGTATTGCAATGAAATTCTTCAACGTAAGTCAATGGGCTGGGCTGGATTCTGAGTGCACCCAGGTCAAGACGTCTTGAATAACATCCTCTAATGCGCGATTGCTGTCTTGAGGTATGACAAATAAAAACAGTATGGACATTTTTTGTCTCGTCTTGAGCAAATTTGAAAATGTTGCTGAAATTTACTGGAATGTAACCATTTTCTCATTTAATAATAATAATAATAACTTGGACTTATATAGTGCCTTTCATGGTACCCAAGGTTACCTAACAAATAGGGGGTGTTAGGGGTCAAAGGACTTTTGTGAAAATGTGAAAATTAATGTTTTGAGGTGCTTCTTGAACATGGGCAGGGATGGGGCAGAGCGGACATGGAGTGGTAGACTGTTCCAGAGTGTGGGAGCATTGGCAGAGAAAGCCCTGTCCCCAAAAGTCCACAACATGGTGCTGGGGGTGGCCAGCAGGTCCTTGCCAGAGGAATGCAGGGAACGTGAGTGTCGGGGTGGAGGAGATCTGTGAGGTATTTTAGGGAGAGTCCATGGAGAGATTTGTAAGTGAGCAGGAGGATCTTGTAGGTGATGCATGATTTGACTGGCAATCATTGGAGCTGTTGGAGGATGGGAGTGATATGCTCCCAGGGCTTTGTGTGGGTTAGAACCCTGGCAGCAGAGCCATCCACAACCAGGGCCAGGTCTACAACTTTCCTGAACAGTGGTGCAGGGGCCACCACCATGAGTTCTGTCTTATTACTGTTTTGTTTGAGTAGGTTTGTGGTCATCCATGGTGAAGTTGTGTGGGTGGGAGCTGGGAGGAGGGGTTTGTGCTGATATAAAGTTGGGTGTCATCAGCATAGAAGTGGAAGTTGAGTCCATGTTTACGGATAATATGACCTAGAGGTAGTATGTAAATGGTGAAGAGCAGAGGACCAAGCACAGAGCCCTGGGGCACACCATGGTTGGTGGGTGTTGGATCAGAGTTGGAACCATTTAAGGTGATGAATTGTTTCCAGTCTGTGAGGCAGGACTGGAACCAGGACAGTGCTGTGCCACTAAGGCCGATAAGCTTAAAGAGGCGGTGGAGAAGGATGGTATAAGTAACTGTATCAAAAGCTGCAGAAAGGTCAAGGAGGATGATGATGGTGAGGTCAGTAATGAGCAGCAAGCAGGAGGTCATTAGTGATTTTGATAAGGGCGGTCTCAGTGCTATGGTGGGTTCTAAAACCTGATTGGAGGGGTTCGAAGAGCTCATGGTGGGACATGTGATGTTGAAGCTGGGCTGCCACTGCTCTTTCCAGGATTTTGATGAGGAAAGGGAGGTTGCAGATAGGATGATAGTTGTTGGGTTCGTCTGGGTCTGAGCCTGTTTTTTGAGAGTGGGAATGACTGCTGCCAATAGTGTGTTGTTACAGCAATCTACAGGGTTTTTTATATGTTTTGGCAAACTAATCTGGTCTTCCTGTTTTTGAGACTTTCCAAAGTTTTTCATCTTGTTGTATTTACTCCGGTATAATATTTTTTTGATTGTTTTACTTTGTCACAGATATGCCTACCTCTGGGGAGTGTTCTTTATCAGGTCAGATATTGTGAATGGGTTTTTCTTCACCAGGGAAATAATTTTTCTGTCTTTTGGTGTTCCTGAGCACACCAGCATGTTCTTACTTTTTAAGAATGTACCAAATACTTGATTTGGCCACACCTAATGTTTTTGCCATCTAACTGATGAGTTGTTTTGATTTTTCATCCTAATGATGTCTTGCTTCACTGGCAGTGACAGCTCTTTGTACTTCATATTGACGGTTAACAGGAACAGATTAAATATGCAAATGACATGAAATTAACTCTAGACCTTTTATCTGCATACTTGTAAATTAACTCATGCAGGAATGTACTAAACTCTACCATAAAACAGCTGATCAGTCGATTACCCAGTTATATTTGGCCCCTTAAACAGTGGGTGACCACTTTCATACCAGATTTGGATGTAAATAGTCTTAAATTTAAAGCTGAAAGTCTGCACTTTGAGCTCATAATCATCTTTTCTTTTCAACTCCAACATGCTGTGGTAGACAGCTGAAATAATGATAACTTAGTCAATGTCTAAAGATTTATGAGCCCGAATATATACCACACCCCGTCGTGCCTTATTGCTTTCCTATAGTACAAGGATGACATCAACACTTTTCACTGCTCTAAATCCATTGGTAACAGGCTTATAAGAGCATTTTTTTATTATTTAACATTTCTCCAACCAGGAAAGGCTCATTAAGATTAATAATCATCTCTTTCAAGTGTTTCCTAGTAGGGATGGGACGGTATGAAAATTTCATATCACGATTATAGTGACCAAAGTTATCACGGTTATCAATATTATCACGGTTTTGGTAAAATGTAAAAAAACGGATGCACACACACTGAAAACATTTCAACAAGTTTTATACTTGGAAATCAACAAACTACAAATACATTTAGCAGCTCTAAGCACTTTTTATTTTACTA